>VZZY01021797.1:0-13161 GCA_013400335.1 Eurystomus gularis | reverse complement strand
TATGTAGAAAACCAGCTCAGCCATCCCCACTACAGTCGCAAGCCTGCATTGTGGTACCACTTCAGGTATAGAAGGTTAGCACACCTACTTTAAACACACATGCCCACCACATCCAACAGAAGATGATTACATGCAGTGAAGTACACAGGAGTTACTTATTTGTTATAAAGCTGAGTCCAAAGCTTCTTTCTTGTTGTGACATATTTTTGGCTTTAAATGGAACACCATGGTTCTGAGATAAGCTTTCCTGTGTGCAAATTGAAACTGTTTCTTTGTCAGTGCTGGCTGCTTCCAAAGATGGTTCTTTATGTTCTTGTCCAAGGCACCTAGCAATATCACACTTTGAAAATTGAAACTACTGAGGTAGTTTCAATTACACTTATTAAATTGCTTCCTTTTATTTAGTAAAAAAAAATAGGTAAAACAGCAATACTCTCTTCTGAAGAAGTAGACCACTACCATGTAGAGCAAAAATAATTCCCTTGGCCTGTAACTCAAGAGAGGCACCTTGCACATCTTAGTCTTTGCTTCAGGAACCCGCTTAATATTGTCAACACATAAATGCTGTACTACCTAATTGAGCCTTTCTGAAGCAATGTACCATCCTTGCCCTTTTGCCAGCTGCAAGGCAAGGACCTTATTCCTACAGACATATGTACAAATTTGGGAACTTTAATGAAGGCTGTTATAAAAACAACCTAATAGTGAGACTTCTGTCCTCTCTTCCCTGGAGAAACATTTGATACTAGAGAAAGCTAACTTTGTCTCTGAAGTCCTATCGAGTTCCTTGCAAGATTATGCAAAACGAAGAGCTGCCACTCAGAAAGGAAAAAGTTTAGCTCAGAGAGTTAATAAGAGGATGTATTTGAAGTAAAGCGTTAAAGGCTTGAAGGAGCAGATATGGCCTTCCTAACATGGGATTTGAGGCAGTATGGAAGAAAATGGGTACCTAACATCACTGGGAAAACAGGTAAAAGCTAGACAACAAACAGAAACTATATCAGACAAGAAACATGGTAGCTTCCAGGAGAAAACTGTTTCATGGAAGTAAATTGGAGAGATGAGTGAGACAAAAAAACCTTAATGTCATGTGCAAGGTCAAGACTGTCTCAAATAAAACTTCAACTACCAGCAATTTCACAATAAGAATAATAAATTCTTGGTATTCTCTTGCAAAAAAAGCCAGTGTAATTTAAGATAAATAAATAAATAAATAAGAAGGGTAGAGGAGCGGGAGGAAGGCTGTCTTTCTTTGCCAAACAAATACAGTATAAAAAAAAAACAGATATATGAATGGAAAAGAGATATTCCTGTGTATCTTTGGCACACAGTCTTTTGACTGAATTCCCTTGAATGAAATAAATTTTTTGAAGGAATCCATGCTGCCAAAGAGCTATGAGCTCTAAGGTGGCCAAGGGAGCACAAGCAGAGAACAGTAGGCACACACTGCATGAGGAGAAACAGAAGGTGGTACTTCTGCCAGTGTTTATAATATTTGTGATCAGCTGATGGCCTGGGAATAGAAAGGTTTATTTTGCAAGCTCATTGGTTGCAGGGAAAAATTAGGGAGTTGAAACCGATCTCTTCTAAAACTGTAAATTAATCTCTTATGTCCAGGGTCAGACTTCCTAACTCCAAAATGCATTTGTCTTAGTGGCACAGAAAAGTAGGAGAACTCGTAAAGTAAAAATGGTGTAATGCTTATACAACAGTAAAATACACTTAGGCAGTCAAGCCTGCAAGATGTGAGAACCCTGGCTCTCATTCCATTACCTATGTAAATGTATTCAATCAAACCAATAAATAAGTTAAATATATTTTTGGTAATACCACTTGCATTCTTAACTCTGTAACTGTCTGTGTTGAACAGTGATTTTCAAAGAACGTGACATACCAAAATGGACCACTCTCTGTATAAGGTACTATCAGTACAGGCAGGTCATATACTTCACATTTTATGATTCATAACGGGTGGTATTAAAAGACTATTTCTCAAGCTTTGGATAAAAGGAATGTCAAAATGAACCCAGATACCAGTGCAACTGTGCTATGAGACTTTCCTGCTCTATCTCTTATCCGATGTTTATAGAAGGCTCAGCATGTTTGATGGGGGAGGAGGGAGGGAGAAGGAACATTTATGTTGTCTGAGAGTCTACAGCCAAACAAATGTATGTCCTGACTGATTTAATAGGTAATTTAGTTTGGAGCTTTTCACTCAGCACCTGGCAAAAGATAAACCAGAATAAGACATTAAAGAAAGTTCATTATGAGCACTCTCCTCCCTTCTCTGTGCTGTCTTCCTCTAGGACTTTTTGTATAATAAAATGTCCTCATTTTTGTCTTCAAGGGGCTCCTGAAATGTGATTCTGCTTGTCTAAAACACAACCAAAATCTCCAGGTGTCTGTGAATGGCAGGCTGAACTTTCAGAGCTAAGAAATGAACTCCACTGTAAACAAAGGACTCAGCCCTACAGATTTGTTAATGCTGTTATTCCATCAAGACTGAAGCTAACATGTAGCATGCATGTGTAGGGATTATTGGAGGGCAGGTGAACCCCAGTTGCTCAGTACCACTCACTACTCTGGGATTATGTAGATTTTTACTGAGTTCCTCTCACAGTGCCAGATGTTTATCAACCTTGATCCTGATAGCATAGAAGAAGCATATTAAAGACAAAAGGCATGTTATGTATGTTATTCACATTTCTCAGTGTTCCCTACCAGGCAGCACTGTATAGCACAGTGGAGACATAAGAAATGATACAGTAGTCCCGTATTGCTGACACTGGCTCTGCAAGACAGCCAACACGAGAGCAGGCTATTCTGGGCGAAAGGAAAAGGCAGGATAAGAGGCTGAGCTCTTAATGCCAGCTAAGACGCTCCAGTGCTATGTTTGCTGCCTGAGGTCTGAGCAATGTAGAAGTATCTTCCACATGCATGCTGTCACCAGAATAGCTGGGTGCCAAGACCCCAAGCTGCCATTGACACAGCTGTGCTATCTCCTCCCACGCAGCCTGGGGGATGTAGGCACACTGATTACAACGTGTCTCTTTTGGAAAGCCTCATAAAGCGGGTCTGCGCTGCCCAGAGGTATGCAGACCAGGCTAGACTAAAGTGCAAAGGTTAACAGTTTAGCTGATTAGAGCAGCTGTAATCGAGTTAAGGACCATGCTTGTTATTCACTTAAGGCTGTGCTTGACTTAAATCACATGCTAGTCAGTGTGTGTCTCTCCCTTATCTTTGCCAGAGGAAGGGTAAAAAGCTCCTGTTACCTTACAAGTACTTGTGAATATCTTCCTGTTGCTAGCCATCCCAGTGTCATAAGGCCACTAGACCCTGTCTGACATAGCACCTTCAGATAACTATCTTCAGATGTCTACAGGGAAAGTGTCAAGGCTAACACAAACATACATAAAATGGGCTTTCACAGGAGATGTATGATCCAGCAGCAGGGAGCGGTCAGGGTGGCTGGAGACAGGGCTGTTAAAATCTCTAACGAGCAATGGTTTCACCAGGGAAGAGGAAAGAGACCAGAGAGAAGTTGCAGGCAGCCACACAATCTCTTGATACAATTACAACCTAAGAGTTTGTTTCTTTTGTGGAAGTAACAAAAAGAACAGATAATAACACATTGCACCCTCTGTGTCTACCACTGTTAGCTCCTGAATATCTCACTGTTAACACAACTGGGACCAACACACCAGATTTTCTTTATTGCTGACATGATTACTATTGATGCTTTCAATTTTGAAATTTCAAAAATGAATAAAAATCTGCTACATTTTCCTCAAAATTTCCCATTTTGCTGTTAACTGGATTGTGGCAGTAGTTGAAAATTCAGGTTTTTAAAATGAAAGTAGGTTTTTTAAAATGGTGGCTTTGTCACTTGGTCATGTATAGTTTTCATTCTGTACATGCCTATGCTTCATACATAAAGAAAGATAATTAAGCTTCCTCTATCTATACTTAAACACAGACATCCCTGAAGATACTGAAAGACAGAATCTGACTTTTTCCCACCAGTTTTAAGATGTTCTAAACCAGAGATTTTAAAGTGGTTTTTTTATTATTTTAATGAAAATGGAAACACTCATTTATATTCATATTCACAGGCACAGAAATACAGATACACATATCTCTGCCCACAAATACATACTACGTGTTAATAAGATATTAAAACATGTGTATTTCATATTGCTTGAAAACTACTCCATGATAGTAATGATTCAGCAGCTCTAGTCTAAATGGGTTTTGCCTTCTTCCTTTATAATCTGATATGACAGTACAAGCCTTTGCACAATTTCAGTGGTACAGTACTCTTCTTTCACTTTGATACACTTCTTCATTATTACTCTCACTCTTTCAAATTTTGCTTCGGCATCAATCATTCATTATCTAACCAGCTTTCTATTATGCTAGCACATAAATTCTTAAAAGACATTTTTCCCCCAATAATGTGTGAATAGTCTATTCATGGCTAATTTATCTCCATCCTTTCGTGCCAACTGCATAGAACACGCAATGTGTATTTTACTATGCCTACCTAAGGCCGTGTTTTGTTCTCAGCAGTACTGATTTCCTGAATGAAGGCTGAAACTGACTGAGAGCTGCTCCTTCTTGAAGACACCAAGTGATGACAGCTCTGAAGGAGGTATGTGAATCCTTGGGAAAGGGAAGATGGAAGCTGTCAGGTAACATCTTGGGTGGTGGTTCTGAAAAGATAGTAGCACATATAGGACACCATCTGATTAAAAATTGTTACAGAAAATCTCCGCAACAGATCTTACCTTGCAAAGGACATTTTTGGTGATCTACACATTTCTGCTTCCTACAGTGGTTTTATGATACGGATTGTTCTTAAGAGGACTGTTCACTATTGTAATAGGCAAGTAGCCTACACTGCCAGTAATATTATTTAAGCAGATCATTAGGAAAGGACAATCAGGGAGTTCAAAGAGCTCCTTTATAAGCATGTTCATCCCTTATGTTTTCTTCTGCAAAGCCTAGCAGTGCAAGGGAAACTGGGAAACTAGCTCCAAGTTTTATTGTGGCCTTGGTCATTCTACAAGTAATTTCCTTCTCTTTCAGGGGTGTAAAGAAACATACATTGTGTGAGCAAAAGGTTCTGTGTTCTGGTCAATAACATAGGCCACAAAGGTCAATGGCATTCAGGCAAACCTGCCTCAAAGCCCCTATAAATTTTCAAAGGTGAGGAGGAAAATGTAAAGGCTGGATGTGTTCTGCCTGTGCAGGAGGAAAGATAAAATGCCACTCTGTGAAGGAGAACAGAATATAAGTCCCATAAAAACCTTGAGAGGCTATACAGTCTCCTCAATGGGGGAAGAATTTTGCCCACCCAGGTTTTATTTTACTGCAGGGACACATAAAAGAGCACTTGAAATTAATGCTTAGAACACAACTGATCCACCAAGGCAAAAGATAAAGCTTTCTTTCAGCCTCCTCTTCTGCCCCCATTCCTCTTTTGTCACCACCTATTTTGATGCAACACCTTCAGAAGAGGCAGTTTGTCACTGATGCAGTGATGAAAACTCCCACACTCCCTCCTTTCCAGATATTTCTTGCTTTCTGCTTCCAAATGAAAGTTGGCACAGGCTGAAAGAAATACACATATTCTTACTCTGTTTAGGAACAGAAATACTATTTTCTGAGCTATGAAGCCAGCTTAGGTTATTCCCTATGTTTCATAAAAACTGGTCCTGTCAAAAGAATCTGGCACTTACAGTAAGGCAGGCCATGAAACATCTTGACCAATTCAGCTGGATATACAAGGAATAAAATACCCCTTTCTTTTTTGAATATATGGAATAATACTTGATATTTAAAATCAATTTATATGTGTATATGCTACAATATATATGTTGAAGTGGTGCAATGAAAAGGGAAATATTTTGCATGCAAGGAGATGGAGAGCCTCTTTTTTACTTCACTGTGCTTTGGAGCATGCCCAATCCACTTTTCATTCATATACCCTGAAGCACTAGCTGCTGGAATAGTTTTATTGCCATTTTTCACAGTGAAACTAAGTCCAAGAGTAAATTACAAGACGTTGGAAAAACTGTCTTGAGCAGTACACAGAACAGGTCATTGAACTCACGTTTTCTGATTCCCAAACAATTTAATCCCGTGAGACATTGCCCCATATTTTGATAATTTTGGTTTTCCTGTGATACTTGTGATCTTAAAAAAACATTTAAGTCAGCACCAACTTGTAAGCTAGTCCTGAAATCATATGCCAAAGCCCCTTTATAATCAATAACAGTCCAGGAAGCATCCAACTAATCTTGGGAACTGCTCAGTATCTTTGCTAAGATGCAGCCTTAGCATTACAAAAAAATGCATTGCATTGCTCTGTATTTTCTGTTGTTTTTTAGGGACCTGGTAAGTGTAAAATTTCCATCATCTTCAGCCATAACAGGAACATGTTCCTACAAAGGAGTATCCAAGCCATTTTATAGTTGCTAAATCTATTGACTTGGCATTTTTTCTTTGCTTCTTTTGTTTATTTCTTAACACATACAAGGACCAATGCTTGCTGCTTTCTGATCAGCCACATAATATTTTAAAATGTTTGGCATTGCTCTCTTACAGGTAAACAAGGACTGCAGAGTTGCAGCAAGAATGAGGGAATGATGAGTGAGAAAGAGCAAACCACATAATGACAGATGGAAAATCTGGGATATGCTTTAAAAAATCCATAGTTTTCAGGATCTTGCTGGGAGACACAGCTGAAAAGTCTCCAAGCAGAAAGTAAGTGCTCGTGCACATGATAGTCATCTGTTATAGCTTAAGACAGTTCTTGCAGATGTTGGGAAAAACTGACTATTTGGAGGTGGTTGTTTTTTTTTTTTTTTCCCTTCTGGCTCTGTGGCTGTGTACAGGGCATAGGCTGAGACTATTTGGATACCACTGGGCCGCAGTACAACTCTGAGCCTACTTTTGGAGCACTGGTGGAAAGAAGCTATGTCAAAACTGAAAGTATTTGCTATGTTATCAAACTTCTGTATTTTAAGTAGAGAAAAAAGTAGGGATGCAGACCAGGAGAAGGCCTCTTCTTCCTGCCCTGGGGAATAATGGTTGATCTACCTACTACATATACATCCAGCTAGAGTAAATAACACAGACAAACACCTTCTGTTGGCAGACCATTACATACTTGGAATATAAGTAGCGTGTTAGAACCAAGAGGAAAAACAAGGAGTAGGGAATCAAGGTCGGAGGGAACAATAGTGTAAGCAACAGACATACGGATCTTCACAGTTTTTACGTCTTGTAAATAAACTGTTACAGAATGACAAATGTCCCAGGCACAAGTACATGAATTATAGAGAAACACAGACAGAATGACATAGCGTAACTTGGTTCAGATTCCCCTGAGCTTTTGCAATGTCATTTACAGATGTGAGTTTGAGATCCATAGTTAAGATGTAAAAAAGAACCACGTTTTGGAGAAAGGGAGACATATAGCTGAATGCCCATTCACCCAGCTACTTCTCTTTGACTTAATGAATCAAAACACCAGCAGAAAAACACTTTATTCAGTAGAGTATGCATTTATCAGAAACAAACAGGAGGGATAGTTAATCGCAGAGCAAGGTTAGAATAATTTTGCATCCAGTTTCTCTGAATACATGACAAAAATTTTTCTTTGGCAAAATGAAAGAAGGAAGAAGGAAAGAAGGAAACTTTTTCTTCAAAAATAAAAACACCGAGAGGCAAAGCAGTATTTCTGCGAGGGTTGATTGACAGAAAATGAGAAGAATGATCCATTCATATTGCTCTTTGAAGAACTGCAATATCTGCATGCTTTTCAGTTAAAGGGATTGTGTTCTGGGAGGATTCTTAATTCTCTGTCTTCAAGATGCTTAAACTTTTCTTCTATTCTTTTCAACTTGTAGGTAATAGTAACCTAGTTTCCCTAGGTGGGATCAACCCAGCCAAACATGTATTAGCAACTTCTAGTGATACATTCAGCCTACCTGTAAAAAACCATTTTGTTATACCTCCTCAACTCTAAATTATTTCTGAACCTGCTATGAATAATCTGGACATTGAATAATTAAACATAAAAAGGGCTTTTTGCTTCAACATGCATCTTTCCAATATTGCTGCATTAAAAACTCAAAAATGCCGTTTTCCAGAACACAGCACAATTACGTCAATATTTGTGGCTTGGTACTTGGGACAGCTCTTTAGGAAATAACTTTTGAGAGCTGGAAAAATCTTCAAGAAGTGAACAGTTCAGTCAGTCTCTGGGAAACATGGTAGTTAGGTGGGTAACCAGACAGTATGCAGTTTATCGTTCTACTGCAGCATACACGTATTTAAAGTTTCCCCCATTGCTTCTTTGTTTCTCTTTCACTATAACTCCACATCACATTAATTTCAAAACTGTGTTTCAAATTCATTGACAGAAACAACAAAGTACAATTTCCAATGCAAGCCTGGAGGTAAAGTGGAAGGCAGTCAATAGTGTCAATGTCTGTCTATATCTACAAGTGACCATCGTCCAAGACCTCAAAAAAGCATGGGCATTATTCAACAACTAGTGAAGCTTCATATGTTGTGAGGTGGCATCAATGATGGATTTTTTTCAGCCTGAACAATGCTAACATCAGGATTCTCATGGCTGCAAACATAAAAAACACAATAAAAATCCCACAGCTGTACATAGTCCTGAACTGATATGTATGATGCTTGTTCAGGCACCTCATGCCACATCACAAGACCTGAATACTACATCATCTGTCTTTGATAAATTATCTCCTGAAGTTGGGGGCTGAAATTGTTTTCAAATAATAGTGCTAGCTCTAAACACTGCAAGCATGTTTGTGAGAAACTATATTAAGCAATGCCATAGATTTCTGGTTTTGACAAAGTGTTTTGTATTCTCTGCTAGAAAAAGTCCATGAGTCTGTGCTTCCAAATATTTCACTATGTTGGCTGTATGCACACCATACAACCATGTGCTTACATGTGACATCTACGTTGTTGTTAAACACATAAATTCTAATACAGTTGGGATATTTTCTGCCAAAATAAATCCAAGCAAATACTTGTCTCTTGCTGAATTTTTAACAGATGACAAACTCCAGCAAGTGTGACTTAGCAGATAAGCAAATATAAAGAAAACATGGGAGCCTGAGAGACTTGGACAGAAAACAGCAAAAAGCAATACTTTACCCAGCTGTGCGCCAGAACGCACTAGAAGGGCAAAATTCCAGATCTCCACTTGCTCAGCTGATTTCCATAATAGTTTGGCTTGGTGTGGCATGGCAACAAAACAAAGCCTAGTACAAGCCTTTCTGTATCAAGACAGTATGTGTTAGATAGCTCAAAACCTCATGTACAACTCTGGCTTTAAACAATGCAAGCACATATGCAAAACAAACTAGCGATTACACGCTGCTCAGAGATAACTATTTCCTTCATCTCAGTCCCATTCTCAGTGGACAAATATGTTTGTCACAAAAACCCCCCACTACAATTCTCAATAAATGGCATCTTTGTTGCTAGTTTCTGGAGACTGAACAGACCCTAACTGGACTTAGATGTTCTCTCCAGACCAGCACTGAAGTGATATAAAACTGTGGAAACCATTACATTCTCCTGTATCCTTGCATTTGGACTCCTCTTTTGTTCCCTAAACCATTGTACCTTGCATTTCCTTTCAAAAATTAGCTATGCAGAGCTACTCTTTTCAGTGACACTGAAAGAAACATGAGATTATGTATATGTAGAATTACAAACGGGGGAGGTAAGGTTCCCACTGTTTCCAGCTCTTCATCGCATTGTGTTGTGGAAAAAGCCAAACAAATACTGCCTTCTTTTGCCAGCAGAGGACGGTACCTCATCTGCTTAAATGAGATCCACTGGCATGGAAACCACTAAGGTTTCCCTTGCAAACAAGTGATATTTGCTCTGCTTTCTACAGGCTCAGGAGAAAGAAATGCAGCAAGATTTTTTTCGTATCACTTCTGCTGCATTCAGTCACATACAACATGGATGTCAGAGCTGCTGGGCTGCTCGTCACCTCAATACTCAGAGCCCTCAAAACGCCTGCAGTGCAACTGTGGGATCAAGTGTGACACAGGAATCTTGGCCATAAACTTGCTTAATTTATTTTTAGAGCATTTTATTTATTCCATGGAAGGTTTTCCTTTGTAAATGTAGTGCATGAAGGGATACTAGACGGTATGATCTCTCTCTCTGCAGAAAAGTGGTGCCATGGACCATAAAGTCTGTGGTTTAGGATCTGGTTCTGAGGAAGCACTTGCATGCACTGCCATGGGAGCTGGAATCTCAACAGCAATACGACCACTTATATTCTTGAACAGTTACTGGGCTGTTTCTTCTGTTGTGCATGTACACATCACTTTGTCCAGCAATTTTGCACTCAATCATTCTCAGCTTGCCATAGCTATATGGCTCATATTTATGTATTTGACATGCTTCTTAGCGCACACATGTCACCAATGAACTCTTATTCTCACCTGAGAGCTGACTTGGGCAGATCTAAAGGTAGGATTCACCTCACATCAGCTGTTCAAAAATAAAGATTGTTCTACTTCGGTGAAAGTGATACTGGCATTTTCAGGTGTCAATTTATCCTAATGATGGAGAGTATTTGTGCTGTAGAAGTAATTCCCCTCTGAAGCTGCTTCTCACTCTCTACACTGAAAATCAAGCTAAGAGAGCTCACTTGGACCAGACATTTCACTTTTAAGCACACAAAATACACAGTATTAATCCTATCACAACTGTCTTGTCCAGCATCTCACAGGAAGTTTGTCATGTCCCAAGCAGTCAGACTGAGATTTCTTGAGTCACAGCCCAGAGACATAACCACTGAGCTCTCCTAAACTTTTCTTTAGTAGCTGCCTGATACATACAAGCTGCTTTAGACAATCAAAGCAAATGATACAGTATGAGAATATATCGGAAATCATATGCAAGGAAAACTACCGATATATATGCATTTAAGTAATTTTACAGACTTGGAGCTCCTTCTAATTCTTTCTTTCCTCATTACTCTTACTGATGGTACTAAGACTTATTTCTGAATAAAGAATGCAGGCTGGGAATCTGCAATAGCATAAAGTGAAAAATCATGTTTTCTTCCCACTTGTATGTACTTCCAGTTTGTTTATAAAAGTTACTGAAATTATAGGCCTAGAGTTTCACTTTATCTATGCATCAAATACAAACAGAAGTAATGGCTTTGTTTCCACCATTTTAATTCACTTCAGTGCTGGTCTGGGGAGAACATCCAGTACATTCGGGGTCTGTTCAGTCTCCTGAAACTAGCAATAAAGGCACCAGTTAGTGAGATCTGTAACATTTTTTTGTGACAAATGTTTTTCCACTGGGAATGGGACTGACATCAAGCAGCTTTTGTGTAGGGAATTTTGTCACCCTCAAAACAGGGCAACTTTCTGGAGTGGATTCAAAAGTAGAAAGAAAAAGAGTCATGGCACTACTGCCGATTTCCTTAGTTTGCAATTTCCGTCTAAAACACAGTTCACCACAATATCCCATCACAATTTGCTGTGGGTTTTTTATTTTTATAATATAACTGGCAAACAACAGAGCTGTAAAATGAGTGAGATTTGACAACTAGAATTGCAATTATTAAACTTGGACACTATTTCAATAAGCAGAGTTTAAATAATAAGTTATTAAATCAAGAGTTTCTTCCTAAAACTGCATGTCATTATAGATGGTTCAGTGGCTGAGTATTAGTAGAACACTTTCTATGAGGTATCTAATACCCTCACTGTAAAACCATAAAAGGATGTGCTAGGATTTCTCCTTTCTCTCTGATAAAATCGAATTAAAACAGCCATTAATAGATTCTCAGGATGAACAATTTAGGAAAACTGAAGGATGTTGATGAGAACAAACAAAAGTCTAGATCCTCAAACACTCCATAGAGCTGAAGTGCCTCACAGACAGTGATATAATCAGAGATGTGGCACCTTGCCAGTCAGTATTGTTCAAAATTGAGATGGAGACACTTCAATATTTCTCACACTGGGAGTCTGCAAATAAAATTGTAGATGAAAAAAAATATCCAAAACATTCCAGCTTTGACTGAGCTGTCTGTCATAGCTGAGCTGTATTTGTGAAGCACAGTTTTCCTACGTGAATTCAAATTAGTGTTGCTGAGGGAGGTGCATTATGAGCTGTGTTCAGCTTGACTAACAGAAGCCAGCTAGAAGGTGAAAGGGACATTTATAGGGTTGATTAAAGAAACAAAGATACTATGTCCTCCTTAAAATTAACAGAAATATTACTTTTGGGTAGAAATCAAGCCACTTAAGAAATCACACCAGTCTAGGCTTCTTAGCAGTATAGGAAATACTGAAATGTATTAATCCTGGAAAGAAAGGCTGGGTCATTCCTGCAATGGGAAAGAGAAGATAAGCATAAGGGAAAGGAGCAGGAGAGAGATAAGAGCTTTGGAGGCTAGGATGACTGCCCTAGTTCTTGGGGGAAGCCTAACCCTGTAAGGCAGAGACAGCAAAGCATCAGTGTCTTGCCATGGACAACATCCCTGTTATTTTACTGTCCTGATGAATAAACTTTTCCTAGGACAAATCTAAAAATATCCGTCATATTTAGAATCCTTTTGATCTCCTGGCATTTTGGTTATCACAGAATAATAGAATCATAGAAGGGCTTAGGTTGGAAGGGACATCTAATCCAACCTCCCTGCCGTGGGCAGAGGTGCCTCTCAACTAGACTAGGTTGCTCAAGGTCTCATTCAACCTGGCCTTGAACACCTCCAGGGAGGGGACATCCATAGCCTTTCAGGGCAATATATTCCAGAGTCTCACCACCTTCATACCGAAGAGTTTCTTCCTAAGATCTAGTCTCAGCCTACTCTCCTTCAATTTAAAACCATTTCCTCTTGTTCTGTCACTGAACACTCTTGTGAAAATTCTCTCTCCAGCCTTCCTGGAGGTTCCCTTCAGGTATTGGAAGGCAAGGTCCTCCCCACCTCTCTTCTCCAGGCTGAACAATCCCATTGCCCTCAGCCTATCCTTATAGCAGAGATGCTCCAACCCCTGGATCATCTTTGTGGCCCTCTTCTGGACTTGTTCCAGCAGATCTATACCCTTTTTATGGTGGGGACACCAG
>VZZY01021796.1:0-17880 GCA_013400335.1 Eurystomus gularis | reverse complement strand
GGCAGGGTCACTTGCCTGTTCTGATAACTACACTGTTGTATCACTCAAGATGGGGATTTCAAGTGCTGCTACTTTGGGGGCAGCATTGCACAGCTCTCTGCCTTAAGGAAGGCAATGTGACACTAGCTATGCCGGATAGCAGATTGCTTAGAGATGGATAGTCCAGATCCAGGACCAAAAGTAAGCTGCTTCTTTTGGTTAAGGATTGACACAAGAGACCACATAACAAGGTAGCTTCTGTCAACAATATTTCTGTTGCCTTTACCAAAGTACTTTCATTGATTTGGTAACTTTGATTCTTTGCCATCTCCTCCTGTAAGAGAAAACCTGTCAGTATTGCTGTTACCATGCACAGACATGTGAAGTGCTATAAAGAAGAGTATCCAGGCACGTGTCTCTTTAGTACAAGCAGGCTGACAGAAAACATGGCTGTGTTCCTCCTACCTCTGCTGAATTAACAACAGGGTACAAACGTGAGAACAAGTTTTCCAAAAGCAAGGTCCAGTGTAACATCCTGAGCAGCTGGAAGCTGCAAGAGTTGATGAAGAGGAGGAGCAGACACTGGTCAATATTCAGGTTTCAGCCATTGCTATGTGAAGGAGCAATGTAATGTAAGAAAGATCTTACAAATGGGGGGAGCATGAGTGAGTAAATGCTGTATCATTCACTTGCAGCATTTATCAGCACCTTTCACATTTGTTGAAGTTAAAAACCAGTGAGGGAAAGAGAGAGAGAGAGGAAAAAGCTTTCCTAGTAACTCAGTACTCTGAAGACTGAACACTGAAGATAAGCTAGTCACTGCTGTGCAGTGCTGGGCTATCATGCATGCGCACCCTCCCAACCCTGTGAAGTTTCAGCAGTTAGCTAGCTGGGTCCTTCTTAGTCACAGCACAGCTAGATCTGAGCTCCTCAGCTTATTACTGCATCCTTCACCAGTCATGTTGTCTTGTTATTGACCCCAGATCTTCCTCCTCTCCCCTAGGCAGCAAGAACAACCCATTTTCCTGAAAGGCATAGACAACATAACAGTAATGTCAGGCATCTCATCCTTTCCTCTCTTTTGTATTCAGAAATTACAACTGACATACAATGTCTCTAGGCTCAGATTTATTTCTTCATTGTCTGAAAAACACCTCAGAATAAAGCTGAAGGTGAAAATGGCCTTTTACAGCACTGCCAAGTACTCTCCTAGGGATAAGTATACAAGGGCAGACTTGCAGGAGGGCCAACGGTCTGGCATTGTACCCTCCCTGTGGATGTTTGAGGTCTGGCTGACAAGAGAAGAATGGATTGCCAATCTCCTTTGCTACACTTACCTATCACATCTCTCTCAATGCACTACAATATACTATGCAGTTCTGTACATATATAGATATTTGCACATTTTTAAACCTCCTGCCAGCCCTGCCAAAGAAAACTTCCATCAGCCATGCACAACCTTTTCCTCTTGTATGGAGCAGCTAGTGGGTTGTTTCAGCTATTCTGTGAGATCTGCTCTTCTCTCCTGGTAAATGGCAGAATCACATGAAGAGGTTTGGGAGGCTTTGCTTCTCCTGGAGAGACCAACCCTTGACTACTGCTCCCTAAAAGACATCTCCATTGTACGCTTTTCAGAGGACGAAAAGAGGCCCTGAGCCTGGGGTATTTTCACAGAGCCTTCATGTTTCCCTCTCACCACATGTTGAAAATGGCTCTTACACATTATCAGTTCCTGGGAGACTTGTTTGTCTCCCTCAGAGGCCTCATGGTGAGGAGATAAGTTGGCAAGAAAAATAGAAAGCTCGGTTAGAAGTGGGGGGAGGGAATCTTGAAGAAAGGACCTAGAGCTGTCTAAGAGCCAGAAGAGGAGTTAAAGTGCCAGTTGCTCTTTTTAACAGTAGCTGTGATGAGCTAGACCCCAATACCATCTGTGAAAACCACAGCCACTGCAGATGTGCCCTTCCTTTTCTGGTGTGGGTAGGCATGGAGAAGGTAGCACCAGCAGGCAGAGAGAGGAACCGCTTGTTTTGGAAGAGGAAGCAGTCTGAAAGCAATATAAACTAAGAAGAAATGGCATGCAAATGGCATGAGTGGGTGGTGAGAAGTTACTCACTGCATCTTTGTCACATTGCCTGACTTCCCAAATGTATTTTGTCCCGCACCTCTAGCCTACAGATGAGTGCGCAGGGGCACAGGTCTTTCCAGTTCCTTGTGACCTCTCTCCTTTGTGATCACAATCTGACCTTCTTACCTCTTCAGGATGGCTGATGCTTTTCTGGAGAAGCTTTCCCAGAATGAGGCACATGGGGGAAACTAGAGAGGAGTAAAGAGGAAGATTTACAAATATATGTCGAAGAGCCCATGGCAGTCATTTCCACCATGAAAATGAAACCTTTTTCCTCCAGAGGAAAGCAAGACTTGAACTCTCTGAGATCAGCAGCCTCTAGTACCACCCCTCTCTAAAATCACTACATATACATATATATGAATATATTTATACATGGATTATATACATATTAGTATGCTGACTCCTCTAAGCTCCCTTCCCTGCTTAGCTTTTCACTTGGATACCTGCTGCCTGACAGCCACTGTAAAGTAGCCCACGATGAGACTAACACAAGAAGGGAATTAAACAATGCCTCTGCTTCAGGAGAGAAAGGTTACTTTCGGACAAATTTCTGCTGAAGTGGCAGGATGGCTATTTGCACGTGACTGCTGCTTGTGCAGGGGTGGACACAAGGTTTGGTGTGGAGAGAAGACAGGCTGAGCTCTTGGCTTTACAAGTAACATATCTGAAAGGATTTCTTTGGCTATGGACACAGGCAGTCTGAAGAACAATCTTAGATGGAACTTATAGTCAGGTTTTTTTGTGTGTGTGTGGTTTTTTTGTTTGTTTTTTTTTGTTTTTCTGAGACATTGCTGGTAAGCCTAAGTTTGAACTAGCATATTATTTCCTTTTAATTTTTTTTCCACACTTTGTTATCTGGGCACTTGTGGGCCCACACCTTCCTACAGCTTGCCTATCCAACAATCATTGATGAGTTTTATTCTCATTAGAGTCTATTTAAGAAATGCAGCGCAAAGATAGTGGGGTAGATTAAATGACTCACCTACAGAGACCATGGAATTGAAAGCAGGTATCCCAGTGCTCATAAAAATTCTTTCACCAGCCTTTGCCTGGCACATTGAACATAATTAAGAGTAGAAAAGAATTTTCCAGTTGCCTCAGATCCAAGTGTGTTAAAAATTGAGATCACTGTAAAAAGGTATGATGACAAAAACCATTTCAAGGTCACTCTCAAGAGAAAGTCAAGTCCCAGGAAAGAAAAGGAAACAAAGCAGCATCCTAATTTGGCCAAACCTTCTTTCATATTTCTGATCCCCCATCTCACCATCATTTTGGGGAGCTGTCAGCATGGCATCCCTTGGGTATGAAAGGTTGAATCCTGTGCAGCAGAGCATTTCCATAGTGTCTTGAGGTAATTTCCATATACAAGAGGCTTAACCCTGGAGCAGGTGCTTTGGCTTTCTCACTGTTAAGACAGTGAGTCTTCTTCCCCTTTCTTGCCCTCCTTGCCTCACTGCTGCAGGCCAACAACCCTGCAGTAAGACCTTAAACTTCAAAACTAGGTAGACACAGACATCCTCTGGGACAGCATGGATCTCACTTTTCCCAGACTGCCACAGCAGTCTTATGAGGGAGAGGAAGGGCTTGCAAGTGCATGTGTGCCTTTGCACAGACTGGCAATCCCAGCCATGCTGCTGCTATGTGACGTGCGGGTGTCTGGAAAACCTTTGAGGGCATTCTCAAGAAAGGAAGATTTATTATTCTGATCCTACTCAATGTCTAATAATACACAAAATCCACCTAGTAGGTTCACCCAAGCAGCAGCCTGTGTTGTACCCTGGTGTGCTGAAGGGACTTATGGGAAATTTCCCACAGCAAGCTATCTATGATACATATACAAAATAAAAGATGCATTCCACAGAATATGTGGTTTAAAGGTGGAACATCTTGACACAAGAATTTTAGATGCCAAAAGCTTAGGTGGTTCAGAAGTGATCAGACATGTTCATGGAAGAAAAGTCCATCTAGGGCTGTCATGCACAGCAATATTGCATGCAGTTCTGGAAATCCCGGGCAACAGCTGACTGAAGGCTGGAAAACCATCTTGGAGAAACTGGGCTATATTTGCTCTGTTCTGTAGGTATTTGCTGTTAGCCACTGTCATAGAAGGATTCCCAGCTAGAAAAACTACAACGTGGTTCAGCCATTCTCAATATATTCTAGCTGACAGTCCTATTCACTGGTTATTTACCTTCCGAATCGGAGCAATTCTAGTATACTTAAACAAGGCTTATTTAAATGTCTTGATTCTTAGGGCTACTTTAAAAAGTTGTTTTAAAACAATTGTAAATGTATAAAGTTCTCTCTGAAAACTGGACTTAGAAAAGAGCTGGAGGTGGGCCCTCTTTTCTTTTCTTTGTCTATGGAAACCCCTAAAATGTGAAACTTCCCAGATGGTAGGTACAATATAATAACTTTGATTTTCTATTCTAACAAGTTTAACACTTATTGCCTTAACAGAAATTCAGAATATTCAGTAGTAACAGTGAGTATTTCAGTCTACAAACTGAAGGCCTCTCTGGATAAACTGAGAAGTCTACCACTGAAGTAAAATTTTCCTATCTTACTGTAAACCAACTATATGCAGGTGTAGTGTGTTAAAAGATACCATGTATTGCTAAAGAGTTTATACTGAAGCCCAAGGTACACAGTCCTTAAATGGTCATTTGTGAACATGTTGAATGAGTTAGAATTTAAGCCAAGGCTTTGCAATGGGTCTTTGCTGGTGTTCTCTATTCTTTTCCTACACTGCGGCTCAGTGTACCTAGATTCTGTGTGACCCACTCATTGTGTAGACACAGCCTGAGTGTCTCATTGGTTAAATGAATGTTAAAAGGATGCCAGATCCCAGGACAGTGAGGTGATAGACAGAGGCTAATTAACAGTTTAGGAATGTCTTCAGTCTCAGTGGGTTTTGTTTTCATGTTTTCTCAGCTCATGAGAAAACATTTTTCATTTGTTCCATGCTAAGGGAAGATTGCTCCTGAGGCAAAGATAACTTATTTCTGGAAGCCTGAATTCATTAAATTCCAAAAGCTGTACATATAGGCTTCTCCCCAGTCCCAAGTAACAGATGCTGTCATCTTTCCCCCTCTAGTCCCAGAAGGCAGAGGTGCTAGGCCCTGTGAAGCTATAGGAAAAGTAAGGGATAATATTTATGTACAGTAGCCCAGTAGCAGGCCACAGGATAACCTGGGATACATAAGTCAGCATTTTCCTATTTCCTTTTGTTTCTACAGATTATTCTGTGTGTCAGGTTTCTTCCCCGCCTTGTGCTAGAGAGAGAAGATGATCTGATGATGGATGTGCTGTGGTGTCAGAGGAATAGAAATTCTGAGAGTATGAATTTCCCTCACTCTGTGAGTTATGCTCTGGAGCTGCCCACACAGCAGAGTAATGGGACTTTCCACCATTTGTTTCTCTCTGGAGTAGGCAAAGAGCATGGCCAGCTATACTTATTAAAGGACTATGAAGAGAGATGGGCTGTGAACTTAGGAAGAGTATCTCAGTGCAAGCACATGCAGGCCTGGGAAGATGGCACCAAACCAGAAGTGGCATGTACAACTGCTACTTACATCGCTGCAGAACATGCCACCTGCCTCCACAAGGCTTTCCAGAGGAACTGCAATTGAAAAAAGCAGACTCAGCCACCCTCTGACAGAAAAGCAAGGGCACCCTGCCTGTTCATCAGTGTGTATATTCAACTGCTCAGCTGGCTCAGCCCCCATTTCCCACCTGGGCTCAAGCCCTTTTCATTGATCCTGTTGCACACAATTGATGTAGCTCCTGGGCTTCCCTTTGAAATGGTAGCTGTTGTGAGCATGGTTTGTCCTAAGCCGGCTGAGTTGTACTATATGGCACACAGATGACAATTCTTTAGCTTTGTCTCCACAGAACTTCCGTGCTCAACTCTCTCTTGCCCCCTTCAAGACATACATTGCCCAATGTACGTATTTAGCAGCATAGCATTGTCATGGTGATCTGCAAAAACGGCCTTCTTGGTAGAGAAAAGGAATGACAGCCCAGAACAAATACAGTTAAAATAACAAGGCAATTTTTAATTTCTGGGGATAGAGGTCAAAATATACAGTGTGGGTGAAACAATCCCACACAAAAAAGTACCGAGTCTATGCCAGTTAGGAACTGGTTTTGGGTTCACGTCCTGTCCTCATTTATAAAGGCACTATGAACAGATCCAGTTTAAGGCAGAAAAAGGGAAGTAGTCAAAGCAGCTTCTTCCCTGGACCAGCAAGTTTCTAATACAAGTCTGCTCTGTTAATCCATTCTTGCTCCTTGAGAAAAGTGTACTCACTCCTGTGGCATGTATCTGTTGAGGCTTCTGTTAGAGCAATGGAGCAGAGCAGAAAAGTGCCAGGTTCAGCACTAAGAGAGAACTAAGCACCCTGTGGTACATACGCAATTCTTCAGGGGAGCTGTACAGCAGAAACAAACAAGACAGAAGCTGGTAATCAGGAGGTGGAAGAATTGAGTTTTAGGCATGATATGAATGCCACTTAGTATAGCCCATACCCACTCCTTGAAGGGTTCATGGAATTAGATTAGTTCCTGTGATTACTTTCGTTGTTACAATTCAACCTAGGCCCTTTGGCAGCACTAACATGAGACTTTCCTCACATACAGCTGCCTACAAACAAAGAACATAGGTAATTTCTCCTTGATCTGTAATATTTTTCTTGTCTGATGACTATTTGTTTTGATGCTTTTCCCTTACGGAGCATAAATGGTAAATCAGAAATCCCTGCCTATAGCAAATATTTGTTTATCTAGAAGACCTGAAAGGAACAAAATGCTGTGGTTTTATTATTGCTCTTCTTTAGGTTCCAGCACAGACAGGCCTTCTGCACCATCTGACCTATCCACATGAGTGGGGGAACTTCAGACTACTCACAACTTCAGTTATGAGCTGGAACATGCTTTGTTTCTTGGAGGATTTTGGAAGCAGTTCATACCAGAAGGCCAAGTTGGTGGACTGGAGAATTCTGCAAAATGCAGAGATGCAATGCTAACAGACTTAGATATCTACTTTTCTCCATCTTCTTTAAAATTTCCAGCTTTTTTTCTGATGAGGATGCTGACTCAGACCAAAGTTCTTCTGTAATCATGGCTGTCCCTTGTCCAGTATTAAACTAGTCAAAAGTTGCACCACTGGGTTTGCATCTGCACTCTGTCACGGCTTGTGCATCTGCAGAGTGTAGGAAGGCTGGCACTGCACCAAAGCAATATGAACAGAAGTGGTGATTTATTACATTTCCATATAAGGGTAATAAGATAAGCTGGCAGATTGATGCTGATCTTCATGAAAGGCACAAAACTGGAGAGGGGAGTGAGAAGAAGCCTGCCCTATTACCCAGTCATTCCACTGAGGTCCTGTGACAGAGCTGCACTTATCCACTATGACTATGACCAGCTCAGCCCACAACAGCAACCCCATGATGTCCACAAAGACCTCTCTCCACACTCCTCTAAATGCAGAAGTTGTCCCTCCCATGGAGAAGCCCTCTTCTCTCTATTTGCCCTCCACGGACCTTGAAACCAACTTAAGCCTGAAAGTGATTCTACTGAGTTAAGTAATGGTTCCTACCACAGGTAGGCTTATGGGAACTAGTGGAGGATCCTTAGGGAAAATAAGCCTCAGCCTTTGCAGTTATAAAGGTAGCTTAATAAAGGGATGGTGTGAGTTAGAAGTGTTTGCAATACGGTTACTGCTCTCTACACTTCTCCTTAATCCTCCCTCCCACCTCCACAGGCAACCTTTTGCATTAAAGCCACAGGATGAAGTTTCTATTGTCTGATGCCAGTACACAAACAGCAGAATCACCTATTGTCTTGGAGACCTGATGTAACACACAGTAGAAGGACTGGAGATCTAAATCCAGCTAGGATTCTGCATGTTTCTTAAGGAGGGAAATGCCAGGCCAGGCTAAGACAGGAGCTCTGGCAAAACTGTCATTCATTATCACCTGAGGACAACTAGTTTCCAGTGAGTGGGATTCTGCCAGGTTTCATTCTGGAAGGAAGAGGTTGTAGCTCTTCCCTCATCTTGGACAGCCTGAAGCATTTACAGAGAAATGCATGGAGAGGTGTAGAGCACAGTAAGAGTTCCCTCTAGAGGACTGAAGCAATAATGAACACTTCTTTCCATGCTCTGCTAGGGCCAAGGCTCCATTTTCTCTACAAGCATAGGCTGATAGTGGGATAAACCCACTTATGAATTCCATCACCCATGAAGAAGCAATAAAACCAAAACAGTCAGCTTCACAGCAAAAAGCAAGCAGGGTCTTCCAAGGACTATCCATAGCAAAAGAGAAAAACCCCCAGACCTTTTACCTTAATTTAAACATGGTTTAACACAATTCTGCCACTAGAAAGGAAGAAATCACTATTACTACAAAAACTGTGAGTATCCCTCACAGTGATCATGACCTCATTGTGCTAGATGTGCTGCATCCCTCCCCTCCAGGACTCAGCAGGTAGCTAGGAGAGAGAAAACGGAATCAATGCACAGCAAAGGGATTAAGCAGTGGTCAAGGTCACACAGAACGGTGCTTGCATGAACAGAACTTATTTGTATGGGCTCATTGTGTCCCTAAGTCTGGTTATACACTACTTTTTCATTAGTATTTCTCTGTGGGAACTCAGTTTTAGAAAGGCTTTTTTTTTCATATTCTCTGAATATTGCAAAATCTTTTCTTTTGTAACAAGTATGCAGCATTACGGTAAGGTTGCATGACTGTATAAATAAGATTTGTCTGCTTCTTTTACTTGGGGCTGACCACAATAGAAATACTAAGAAGACACAGAGCCTAATATACCAGCTGGGAAGAATTAATGTTTCTTTTCTCAGCAATGATTGTCCAGAAATCTCAATGGGAAAACACAAGATTAAGTTGTCCAATTTCCAAACCCAGCACATATGAAGCCAGCAAGGACCAGCTCACTTGCACTGGAAAAGAAGACAGCAAATTCTTAGCTGGGAAGAGAAGAGATATCTCAGGAGGATTTTCTGTTACAATTGAATGATTTACACAGAACTCTTTAGGCTAGGCTCTTCAAAAAAGAACCTGAGGAGATAAGCACACAGCTCGCACTTACAGTCATCTGAAACTTCCAGCTGCAACAAAAGCATGTTATGCTTTGGCCTTCTCTATAGATGGGTTTAAGCATAATGCCACCTTGCATTCAGCTGATATTTTTCATCCCAAAGGAATGAGATTCCCTTAAAAACATATGTGAAGAATTATTGACGTCATTTTACACGTGAGGACAGAGAAACGAACAAAGCAAATGCCTGTGCTAGTAACGGCAAAGAGCTCTCTGTGTACAGGCTGAATCCCATGGAAGAGCAGTACAGAGACACCCACAGCTAGAGATTGTAGGCAAGCGCTGGCTCAGATGGAGCTTAAGTACGTAAACCTACTCAGGGTAAAGGTCCAAAGTCAAAGAACTTAACTGCAGCAGGATACGGATCATATTCTGCTTATTCCGCTTCTGTAACACATGCCTAGAAAGTGGTGAATAAGTGAAAAACAGGAGACTTTACAAGAAAACTGATCAAATTTTGGTGGTATAATACTGAATTATGGTAAATCTATCAGATATGCATATGCACACATATAGGTGTATATATAAACTATCTTCTACCCATATTTTCATATATACAATGATTGATGGAGAAAAGTGGCCTGAGGAAGTTAAAGACAGCTAGTGATGCAGAGGTTTGCATGATCTAAATGATCTTTCCATGTATTTGTGAAATAACATTCAGATACTATTTCAAGGGAAGTAAAACAAGAAGTAAGAAAGCCACAACAGTCTGTCTGCAGGCTTGTTGGTTTGTTAAACACAAAGGCCCCAAAAGCTCAGTGTAGACTTGATGTCTGGTATTTGTTGTGGCTTTGAGAGCTAAGTTGTGACAAATAACCTGCAAGTTAAGACAAGATGTTAGAGTAGTGCCAGATCTTGCCCCATCTAGACTGGCTTTGCAACACAATTTCATGAAACAAATCACTGCATGAAACTGGAATATGAGGCAAGTGATACAAAGAGGGTTCAGAAAGCAGCCTAAGGACCACCCCAATGTTTCAGAAGACTTATCATCAGTTTCCTAGACTGTCTCTGTGACCCTGCACAAATCACAGGCATAGTCTATGCCTTCAGATTTTCAGCTATGAGATAAGGTTTTTAATACTCATCCCAGCAGACTGCTTTTTGTGCCTCTCAGATACAAAGTTGAGGCCATCTAAATTCATGACACAGAAAAAAACCTCTCAGAAATTAAAAATTTTACGAAAAGTGCATTATAAGCAATAACATTGAGCAGGCTTCTACAGCTGAAGTAGTTCCATGCAGTGGCACAATTTTGTTTATTTTACCAAAGAAACGGGATTGTCATAATTTTTATCTGCTGCACTATACAATACTGTCACTCCTGTATAAGATGTCTGGAACCTAGTGTCATAGTTTGAGTCAGGACAAACTAAGCACACATGTTAATTACTACACCATAATCACATCCATGAGAAGGAGTTTGAGTGTTTATTGCCTCTGTGAAACAGTAACTAGTAATGCAAAGGACACCGCGAAGTCAGATAAAAGAAGTTATCTCTACTCCACTTTCCATGTAGCTCCATGAGCTTTCCATGAAAGCTCAGAGCTTTCAGAAGTCCAGAGGAGTAGGGTGATGAATGCAGCGGCTCTGGCCATGTGAGCTTGGTCCAAGGCATTCGTGGAGGTCATCCATGGCCAGGTATCCTCCAAGGCAGAGTCATGCCATCTTCCATCTGGGGTGGAGAAGGGATGAGATTGATGATGAGGAGAGCATATTCCTGGCTGTTGGATCTTTGCTGGCCTAAAGACCTCTCTGAGCTATTGCTTTGGTGTAGTGTGTCATGGAACATAGATTATTTGATCAGTTTAGTCGTGGGTTTTTTTGCCAATTGCTCCTCCTTTTTTGTAACACTTGTCTATTTGTGCTTTGTCTAAGCACTGTTACATTCCTAACAACTGCATAGCAACATGCTGAAGGCCAAACTATAGGCGTCTGATACTGGTCTAACCATTCTGTAGGCTCTGTAGCTCTGTATGCCAAGACATTAGGCCAAGGTAATGTAAAACTAGAGCCAGCTTTGTAAAAGGGTATCTGGTAAAAAACCAAAAGCTCTTTCTTACACATTTTGCTAATGCTGAATATATCATACTGACACTGTACAGCAAAGAAATCACTCTACTCTGATAATGAAAACACGCTCTGTATTTACATCAGGATGTTGCTAAGAAACTCTGTCTACTGCAGAACTGTCCTTACAGTATTAAGAAAAATCTGTTTAATTATGAGAAATAAACAATACCAGAAAATAACTGTTGCTTGATTAGTAAGGCAAATGTGGGAAAATACAGAATGTTTATCGTGTATCTCTATGACAATGAGTAGCTTGGCTTCTTCCATACAACTACTCAGTTGTTTGTAAACAACTTCCAAAAATTATTTGTAAAGTTGTGTCTTTGATCTATTAAATACAGCCTTGGTGTAGACACCGGTATTTTCTGCAACTGAACCTCTGCCTCTTTTTTGTCCATCTTTTGTATTCTTGCTAATAAAATTTTGACTCTTCTCTATCTGCAGTAGGAACTGTGATTTCACTTGTACAACTCCACTTTATTAATTGCACCCTCAGCTATAACCTCCTATATAAAAATTAACAAAGACGAAGTAGGAAGTCTCCCCTTGACTGCAGCTTGGCTCACATGTTAAAGAAGTCAGTTTGGTTATCTGTGCTAATTCCAGTGCTTCCATTCATGACTAGTAATTATTGCAGCTCTTATACTTTTTGATAGCAAAGAATGCCTGTGTGAGACTTTCAGAAGTGTTAATAATCAGGAGTGAGAACTCAATCATGTTTCTGGAGAAAAGTCAGAACCTGTAATTTAAAAATATGGCCATAGTAGTTTAAAGGAGTTTTTCAGAAGACAACAAAGTCTGTATGTTTTAGCCTGTACATGAGAAAAGCTCACAAGATCATTTTCTATGGGCAATCCATACTGCAGATGTAAGACAGTGTCTGACTAGCAGAGCTAGCAGGGCACACCACATTCTGAATGCATGCAGCAAACAAAATCAGTAATAAAGACGCAAACAACCACAAGTCAGCCCATAAACTAAACTAATTCTGAGCACATACTAACTTGCTCCAACTTTTCACAGAACTTCAGAGAACTTGATTCCTTTCTACAGACTGTCAAAACCCAGTATTAGGTTGTTGTTTTGTCCAAATCAGAAAAATCTAATCAGTGCATCTCCATTTCCTTCCAAGTGACTGTTTAAATTATCCCAATGTGTCACTTGCATCTCTTTACCTTTTTATCTCCAGAAGTAGAAAAGACAGGTAAAAAGACATTTTAAAAAAAATGCAGTGGAGACTGTATTGCAAGCCTGGGTGAAGTCTACTTTCTGACTCCTAAGAACAGGGAGGCTTGGCTACCATGAGGGGCTTGGTTTTCCTCCACAGACAACTTCATTCATGTTACCAAACACTTCTAGCTCACAGATCTGACCTCCTGATTCCTGGTCACATGAGCTTTCCACAGGGTGTGTGCCTGGTCTTGGAGATTTGTGCTACTTGCCTACAGCACTCCTGACTTGCTGGCTGTGTTTTAGACATTTCTGAAGCTGTAGTCAGCCTTAAAGGATGGTTTCTCCCTTGATGGCTATTACTTTTGTTCTCAGAGCTAGAGTACCACAGCAAAATGGTCCCTCTGTATTACCATGAATACACGCTCAGAGCTGTGCCCATGCCCATCACAAACAGAACTTTAAAAACAATGGAAAACCACAGCCTGCAATCCCATTTGTGCTGAACAGAAATGGATCATAGGACACTTTTTTCACCTGCTGCCATGTCTCTCCTTGCAAACAGCTGGACACATGCTCTGCTATAGGATGTGGAAGGAGAAAGCAGGGTGTGCTGTTCTTGGTGAGCCTGCTGACCTCACTTCAGCTGCAAGTAGATGGGTGGTCTGGCAGCTTCTGGGCATAGTGGTTGAGAGCACTAGCCAAGCTTGGAGGACAGGATGGGAGACAGAAGAAGCTGAATCAGAAACATGCATCCAGAGCCTTGCAGGTATATCTGTGCTGGATTATGGAAGGCTAAGACAGGAAACATCCACTGCACATTTAGGATGTTTAGCTAGCTCCCATCAATATATAGCTATATATGTGTGTATGCATTTTTGAGACCTCTTTATACACATTTCCAGATCCCATCTGATATAAATGTTCTCAGGATTAAAGGGAATCAGACCTACCACCAGTCACATTTGAAATTCAGAGTTGTTATCATAAAGCTGCCTGATGATTCGTTTAAGAATCTTGCCCATGTTACTGTTCTGTCATTTTCTATGGGCAGTTCAAAATAAAGCATAAAGGCTGTCTTCCTCTCCAGAGAACATGCAGTTTTACTGTTAGGCACAAAAGGACAGATAGTCAGGGCAGGAATGCCATACACAACTAGGAGTCAACACTGATTAGCATGGTATTGGGAGACATCTCAGCAAAAGTGAGTGCTTGGGAGGGCTGAGAGGAACAATATAGTAGTTACACAGATGTTAATAATTGCATAAAGGACAAATGTTCTCATCAGACTAGCCTCAGACTTAATAATTCTTAGAAATCTTGCTGCAGTGAAGTTTACAGCAATCCTGAAAGGCTGCTATGTCTCCCAGGGTGCTCCACAAGTTGAATGTTAGTGCATGATCAGGCTCTGAGAGGTCTTCAGAAAGGTAGCCAGGCAACTTATATTTAGCTTTATAAAGAGATGGGAGCCTACAGAGGAAGGTGAAAAGGAGGGTAGATTATTCTCAGTGATGGTAGTGTGTGTGTTCTTTCAAGAAGGCTAGAAAAGAAGCTCTCTTTTTCACAAGCCTCTGTGATTTCCATGATCAGGTTTCCCATAGCACTTGGCTGAAAAGGGCATTACTGAAAAGGGCATTACAGCAGAATACCCTTAGTCTTTTCCAGTACCAGCAGCCAAGCAGAATAATGTAAAGACAGTCATTATAAAAAGCACCTCTTTTACCTGCTGGCCTGTTACCCTAGGAGGGACACTTTTTAGGTGAGAAAAACAGGCACTAAAATGTTAGAGGAGAAGACTCCTCTCATGTTAAACTGGGACAATCCATGTGTCCTTAGCAAAATTTAACTTATGTAATGAGTCTGTGTTCCAGTTTCCTCATGGAAACTCCAGGTGGACTGTTTCATTAAGATTCAGAGGCAGGACTGCAATGGACATTTTTCTTGGTTACTTACTTTATAGACTATATTTTCAGGGGCTGGACCTCCCAGCTCTGTCTCCTTCTCTGATTCAAATAATGTTTATATTTTGGCTGCAAAATACAATTCCAGTAAGGAATTTGAAGAATGCCTTTTCATCTGAGAAACAGATTTATTTTGCTAGTTTGTCTCTGTGCAATCTTAAATTTAAAGACTTTCACAAGTGGGAGAAATTATTCTTAATTACATAGATAGCCATGCTATCTCAGGAGCTTCTTCAGTACTCAGGTTTGACAGCCTTGGCTTCCAAAACAGCCTAAGGGAATTAGATGGTCCAATTCCCACCTTCTTACCATACCACAGACTCTCCCAGAGTGAAAGAAACATGATAGGGTTGCAGACCTAATTTGGATAGTGTCTGGCCCACTGTAGATACTGTTCAGATATGAGGAAACACAACTATAAATCTGATTTCTTAATATATTTTTGTCTGTTTTCTAGGACTGCACAGCAATCATATTTAATGCTTAAAAACGGAGGAATTTCTCATATTCTTAAATCCAGTAGCTTTCCTCAGTGCCAAACTGCAAGTGCCACCCATCTCTGCCTGTGCTTTATTACAAAGCCCAGTAAAATATTGCAATCTTAATCATACCTTCTCATATTATCAGAGTGATTGAGATGTGCTGTGATGTAGCAGACTAAGGTATCATGATGCTGCCTATCCTACCACTGTCTCGTGTTAGTTTGCTTTAACTGCCCTGCTTGGCAGATGACATTTTCTCTTTCTCACAGGAGAGATCTATGAACTGCACTGGTTGTTGGCTAGCCCAGAGTCCTTCTTGGGAATAACATCTCTTGCACAGTGCAATGCAGCTCTGTCTTGCTTTGATTTTAATGAAGTTCACTTTCATGCTAATCAGAAGTCTTTGCTTTTCTTTGGTACTTTTTAATGAAGTGGTAACTCTCTGGACTTGGAACCAACACATTTTCCTTATGTTTCATCGGATTGGGTCTCCTTTTTTTTTTCTGAGGAGAAGCATTAAAATAAAAAATCAAGGAAGTTAGACAAATGCAATTTTGCTTCATCAACAACTTTCATGTGATACAATTGGATATTAAAGGAAATTATTCTTTGATAACTGTGATCATGTCTGATTTTAAACCCCTTTGCCTTACTTTCTCAGTTCTTTATATTCAGACCTGCTCAGATTTCAGCTGCTTCACTACTGAAAAATGCAGCACTTGGCTTGAAGACAGGTGCTATTTGGCCTAGTTCAGGAGACACGAAAACCTCAGCTTTGCTTATGAGTGTCGATTGTCAAGAAATAGTCCATTTGGTGAAAATGGGTATTATTGCATAGCAGGAAAAAGGAGTTACACTATCAGATGTATGTGGAAGATAGGTTCTTATATTATCTTAATTTATTAGCAGTAGTCTGATGAGACTAGAGAGTGTGAAAATGTTCTCCATCATGTTGGGATGAAAATTCACACTGAATTTCTTGCAGGTGGTTCAAGGAAAGAAGTTTGGTGTACATTGTCTCCTCTGTACCTGGCACTTCCAATGAAAGCACTCATTCAGATAGCTGGCATTAGATGCCTAAGGAAGATGACAGACATACCCCGTTTAGTAAGACATAATGTCTACTTCCAAAGTGCTCCAAAACTCGTAAGGCAGGAAGTGGCTAAGAAAAAATCCCCAGTGATTTGGACCAGGCCAAACAAAAAGTGATGAAGACAGACAGATAGAAATTTGGTACCCACTGGATAAATAAGAGTTTTATTCAAGCACCACAGCAAACATTTGGTAAGTGATATCTGAGTCCAGTCCACATGCAGTTTACCCTAAATTACTTTTCAGTTGTCCTATTCAGATTACCCTGTTAACTCCCATTATGGTTTTTGCAGACAAATCCAGATGTATCCTGCTACCATCTGTGCTTATGGATTCTTCTCAGGAAGAACAATTGAGTTTGAATAGTTTGTTCAGATCCAGTTTAATGAGGAGCTCCACCAAAAAAAAAAATTACCCTAATTTGAGAGGCATGCAAGAGGCTGTTTAGAAAAGTTTGTTTCAATGTCAGAATTATGTCAGCTCAAAGTCCAGTATTGTACAAGGAACCAACATTTGTGTGACTTCTGTAGCCAAATTATTGGTTATTATCAGGAGCTTACAGCATTTTATGCAGAAGTGAGGGATGCTGACTCTGGAAGTATTGCCATTTGCTTTGTACATCTGAAAAAGTAGACATTTTCTGCTGTTTCCTATGTACATTGAAGTCTTTGCTGCACCAAATCAAAGTGTAGAGTTCAAAACAAGAGGAAATGTATGCTCATGTGATACGAATGCTAGTGTAAACAGGCCATGTGAGTTCACTCAGTAGCTCCTGTATCACATCTGCATCTCCTAATAAATGAAAAAATTGCTATTAGAAACTTAATATGCTGTCACGTCATGTGTCATCCCTGTTCCCATGGGTAACTGCTTTCCTTTAAGAACTTGTATCTTAATGAGTTTTTCCAGTCTGCACAGTTTGGAGTAGGTCAGGTGTAACATATTAAGAAGCCTTCACAAGAGAAATCCTGGAGATGCTAGCAGACTTTAACTGAAACTCTTTTTCACTTTTCCTTTCTTCATCTTAATGATTTGAGCTATCTTCAATGTTGTATAAAAATATTTTGTATGAGTGGATAACAGATTTTCTTTTCTTCCAGTCAGTAGGGCCTATTCTCAGTAGATTAACTGAGAATAAGCAGCAGTTAACCGGAAAAATGAAGATCATAATCCTTTTAAAGCTCAAAACCTCATAGTGCACAAAAATTCTTGTTGACTTCGTAGTAAGCCTAGCCATATTCAGAGCATGGCGGTTTCTCACAATGAATTTGTACTACAGATAGTAGTTAACAGAGGGGCCTATTTGCAGCCTCCACTTCATATAGACAGGGGATAGTGTGTTCACACAGACAGAAGTAAAAGATTTTCACCTATGAACAACTAAGAGCCATAATCTAATACCAAGATTTAAAGTGACAAGTAGTAAGAATAAGGTTGACATTATTCTTCACTTGTAGGGCTAATTATTGCCTCTAATTCATGATGTTCTTGTTACAGGTGAGGTAGCTTTTCCATTACAAGCTGCACTTTGTGTCTGTGTCACTCGAGGCTGACATTTGTCATAGTACCTGTCAGCCCAGTCATAAGAGGATTTTATGATTAATGAGATACACTTCTTGCTGCTTCTGAGGTGCTTCAAATCCTACAGATATAGTTTACCAGAGGGAAAAGTGGGACAGTTAAGGCTTCTGATAGCAAGTTTTATTGATGCTCAGCTGTACAAAATGACCAGAGTTTTTGATAAAGCAGCAAAACATTGATGTTTTCTCTCTGATTTGCAGCCCTGCCCACACATTTCTCTGAAAGTAAGCTTGGTTGAAATGTGAAAGGAAACTGCTATGATTTTTGCTTTGCACTGAAGGAAAGGTT
>VZZY01021786.1:0-12116 GCA_013400335.1 Eurystomus gularis | reverse complement strand
TGTGGAGGCTCCTTCTGTGAAGACTTTCAATACCCATCAGGACATGTTCCTCTGTGACCTGCTCTAGGCAATCCTGCTCTGGCAGGGGGGGTTGGGCTAGATGATCTCCAGAGGTCCCTTCCAACTGCTATGATTCTATGATTCTGTACTGCAGCCAAAACACAACTTCCGTGCAATTTTCAGCCAGCAGTTGCAACTTTCCTTTTCCTTCTGCAGTGGTTCTGATGGCTGGAAATATCCCTTCAAAACAACGGCATAGTAACACAATGCAGATGACAAAGCAAGAAATACCTCTATTTCTAACAAAACACCTTGTTTATTGAAGTCAGTCATGTTATATATCTGGAGGAACAGAAAATGAAAAATCCTTGCACAGGATGGATGCTTTCTCATATGTTAGCAAAATATGGGCATCTTTGTCTGGCAATGCTTAGAATATGAGGAGTATCACTACTTACTAGTTTAGAGGACAGAGTACTTGAATCTTCACTAAATACCTAGGCCAACTTAGACAGCTGAAAGCGGGGCCTCTAATCAGTTCTTCTGCATTAAATCACTGCTTAAAATTGTCTGTGTTGTTACCATAACCCCAACTAACATACAGGGATCAAAGAAGAGGAAAAAACAGCAGCTTTAACAAAGTTCAGATGAGCAAGAGAGCTGGACGAGAGCAAGTACCTGAACAAATTGCCATCTGTTGAAAGCATTTGCAGCCAAAGAGGGTGAGGACAAGCAGAAACTGCTGGTGGCAGAAGCTTCTTGATAAGAACTCACATTTTATACCCTGGGCTGTATTCAGGACTCTTCAGTCCTCAACCTCCTGCTGCTGCTGCTGCCAGTAATGAGTGCTGTCACCTGCAGGTCCACTGATCACACAGGTACTTAGTAATATGACAGAATAGCCAATACCTTAAAAAAATTTTCCCATATTCACTGAAAACTTTCCTCATCTGATAGGTTCCCACCCCATCAGCAGGGAGACAGGTACTGTTACAAATCTCTGCAGCATCCTGGCAGGTCAACCAGGTGGCCTAGACACTGTTGGGAAAATAAGGTTATTTCTCCAATAGCAACCGATGCAATGAAAGTCGCTGTGTTTGCTGTCTTTTGTAATGACTTAGATGTAGGAGGAAGGCTGGGAAACGAAAGGCTGTCAGAGTATATTTCGTCACAGTCTGTTGCTGCCATCCTCCTGCCCAATTCACAGAAGAGGGAGGTTTCTATCAAGCTGGTTTGGGTATGTGTGGTGCATAAGTGTTTATCTTACCTTGTACTTAGTAGGGAATTAATAATTCACTTCGACTCAATGCTTTTTAGTCATTTAAGAGAGGTGCTGTGTATTTCTCTTCTTTGCCAAAGACCAGCATTTAAAAGATGTTAAGGAACAGTTTGTGTCTTTCTCAGATGTTGTAAGATATTAAAAAAAGAAAGAGAGAGTCCAACTTAGAACTTCATGGAATAAGCTACACAATGTATAAATACTGTCTCTACATTGGCTGTCAGCCCAAAGCAATAAGATGGAAGTTTGAAACACTAAGAATGAAGTCCTAAAGTTCCTATTTCATAATGCCAAAAAGCTGAGTGTACTGATGCCGTCATAAGCCTAAATTCTGTAATTCATCTTACAGAAAACAGGACATAAAGAGTTTGTTTACAACTGTAACAGGATGACTCATTCATTCATCTTGAGTCTAGTTCCTGTGTCTAGCTGACAGTGGCTGAAAATAGATAGAATTTTATATTACATTGTTTTTACTATTCAGGGGGGGCTTTAAATCATGCCTTTGGGCCCGTTGAAATTTCTTACTCCTTTTGCAGCCTGTACTGAATACCAGTCCCAACTCTTCTCAAATGTCTTTTCATTCAAAGGTTATGCCACATGGCTGTGAAAGATCATTTTTTAAAAATTTCATTTCCATTATTTTTTAAAAGAGGTCCCTGATGCTCTCACAAAGGGAGAAAAAGGTTATAAAGAAGTAATATTTGAAAAAATTGAAGAGCTCTTACTTCACCGCACAGGCTAATCCATCTGGTAGATACATTGCATATTTATTAAATACCAGGTTTTACTCAAGAGAAATCTATAGGAGAAAAAAAGGAAAATATGTTCTTCTGCCATCCTGCTTCTCCCAGTAAATCAACATCAACATTTATAAAAAGAAGAGTTATTAACCACATGCTAATAACTCTACCTTCATTTGGTATGGAAATTAGTCTCATGCATAGGAAGATTTTCACCCCTTTTTGTACTAATTGCCTATATTCACCAGTAGGAACTAAACCCTGGCAAACTTTTCCCTGGAGAAATGTCTTCAACCTGAAAGGCAACAGCCATTGTGGGTTCAGTCTGTTTTACCACAGCATTCCTATGTTGCCCTCTTGCAGAGCACCCAACTATCTATGGTGTGTGGCATTAACCCATTCCAAACCATGGAGCTGCTTTTTGTCCTCCATTCTTCTGTAAGATAGGAAGATATTTCCATGGGGATGTTATGGGATGGCTTACAGTGTGTTAATATTCTGAACCAAAATGTAAGCTCAGCACAGGTTGTGCTGCTCTTCTACCTGTGTCAAGAGGTTTACTGGAAAAGGACACCTGTACACCACTTGGCAGACCTGTTGTTAACTACCTCAAAACCCTAGCTTTGTTTTTTAAGTAGCTCATGAAGCCAAAACGACTATGAAAGGAATGTGCCTAACAATTTCACAAAAAAAAACATGTAAAAAATGACCATAAAGTCACAAGACTGAACACAAACTTTCCACAGCCAGAGACTACTGATTATGCTTTGCTTATTTGTATGGTTGTCATATGAAATTGCAGACACTTCAATACTGTCATGCTGATACATTGAATGGATGTTAAATATCCTGGCTGTATCATCCCCGTCACCATACAATTTGCATGCGTATATGAAGGAAGAAGGTAAGGGGTTACTGGTGTCTATTACAGAAATCAGCATATACATATTAGAAGAAAACCTGATTTAGACTTATGCAGTGGTAATTTCTGAGCTTGTCACCATGTCTCCTGATGCAAAACAGCATCGTACTTCATACAATAATGCAACTGAAATACCAGTAGTAAAACAGCCTTGCCTTTGTGCAGCCCCCTCACTTTCAGCTGGAGCACATGCTCTTTTCTCTAGTAGTTCTTCACCCACAGAGCAGAGCATTGTTGATGAAGACCAGAAGAAATAAGATGCCCCCAGAGCATTTTCAGCCTTGCAGCATGAAATTTGTATTGATTTTAAGTGTTTATTTCACATACAAATTTTTTAACTGCATCCTGCAGAAAGCTTTGAAGTTGTTAATTTACTTTGGTTCCACTAACCAATTTTTCTTTTGCTCTGATTCTACAGTCTGCAAGCTAGCACTTAAATGACTATTCTTCTTTCAATGTATTTCAGTAAATTGTGTTTTTCTGTGTAAACAAACGTGCTCAGTATAGTAGCTGGAGGGTTTTTTTGGTTTTGTATCATATGAGCTTTCATACAGGGCAGGGTCTGTAGCATAACAGGGTTCCACAGACCTGAAGTAATATAGATTTTATGAATCAGCAAGGATAATACCACCACAACTCCCCAACCTGTCACACAGGACACTGGCTAGTAGCTTCTTGTTAACAGTAAAATATAATTTCTGCAAACCCAATCTGCTAACTGATTTTTCAGAAAATGGATAATTTGAAGACTAGCTATTTGCTCCTTTTAGAAATATTTTAAAACCTGATCAATTTGCAATTCATGGCAAGAGATGTGTCTAGGAATGTTGTGTCTAAAATATAGACAGAAGACTTGAGATGCAAATCCAAGCATCTTTCTCCATTGTCTTTTTCTTTCCTATACAGAGCTTCTCTTTTATTTTCCTTTGCCTTTTTTTTTAAGCCAAATAAAACAATGTAATTTTAATGTCAGAAAAATATTCAATTGTTTTCAGTGAAACAGGCCACTGTGTTCCAATCTACAACCAAAAATTTACAAGCTCAAGATCATCAGTAGGACACAAGGTCACCAGTAGGAAAAGACATGATACATAATAAAACAGTAAAAATACAACTTGCTGTACTGACCAGACGAACAGTAATGAGGCACTGATAAACACTTTCAGACTGAGATTTCTGTCCAAAGTACACAGGAGGTTATTTGGCAGCTGTCTTATCATTTGGGGGGCTCTAAGTGAGAGGGGAGCCTTAGCAGCCACTGCTCACAGTGGCTATTACTGCATCCAGCAGCCTCAGTGCCTTGCAGTCACAATCAACAGCTGCAGGTAGCTAGAGCGATTAAATCCGTGCACAATTTTTGCATGCAATAATGACGAAAAGGAAGTTGAGATGGAGTCCTGCAGTAGTTTGCCTTGTAGTCAAAAGGGTTCATCATGTGCAAATATCTCTGGGAAAACAATTTCCCTGATTTTCTTTCTTTCTTTCTTTTTTAATGATTTAATTATCCCTTGTGTCATTTTGCCTACTTTGAACTAAATCCACATTATGGTGAAAACAGTGTTTAAGCCACATTTCCCTTGTGTACCTTGCTACCTGACTGATCACCAGAGAATTTGCAGTGACTACCTGAAACTGGCAGTTTTCTAAAAAAACTAGTTGTGTGATCTGTTATCATCTTGCCCAGTAAAGTCACACCAAAATTAATTTTTGTCATTTTACTGCAAGCAAACTATTTCACTTTGAGTTTATTTTTACATTATACTTGTTTATGCACTTTCAGATTTGTCCTGGCATGCTTGCCTTACTTTGGCATGGGCACCTTTATAAAACTATTAAGAATAACTGGGTTGCAGTTACATAGAATCATAGAATCATAGAATGTTAAGGGTTGGAAGGGACATCTGGAGATCATCGAGTCCAACACCCTTGCCAAGCAGGACCATAGAATCTAGGGCAGGTTACACAGAAACGCATCCAGACAATGGTATATTTTGTGCAATTAATGTCTTGAGGAAGTAGGTCTATGTGAACTCTTCTGAAATTACATAATAAAAACTGGAAACTTGGCTGTTCTAATATTCCCTCATCTCTGTAATATTGCTATCCTAATGTTTCATGGTTAATTGCTATTTTTAAAAAGTGAGGTAACAGATCTTCCTACTATCGCAGTCATTGAACTGTCTGTTTCTAAGCAGTAATACAGAAAAACACTAGCAAAATACAAAATTTTAAACATTTAAAACCTCATAAATTTCAAGACAAACTTTAACACGTTCTAAGTAATGCAGACTGTTTAGTGTCTTGTAATCCTTTCCAAATATTTCTAAAATTCAGGCCAGGAAACTTTAAAAGCATAATTAATCTATCAGACATCTTAAAAAAATTACAGAGTGATAAAAAGGACCCATAAAAGTAAATGGTAAAAATTACAGCATTCTGGTCTCTAAGCTCAGAGCATGTTATGTTGCCAAGCAGATCCATCAAAATAACTGGGGTGGAGTACTCAATGGCATTCACACCAGCTTCAGAAAAAAGGGGGGAAAAAAGCCTTGAAAGGGCATGCCGTCAATCTGGTAGTGGGCCAGGTAGCATGGGGAAAAAATACCCACCCACATCTGGTTGGTGAGTGCAGCTGGTCATGGGCTAATGGAATGCATTTCAGCAGCCAGCATGTGCCAGTAGTTTTTCTGCTTGTCGTTTCATGAGGCACTTGCCTCACTTAGTTGCCCTCCTGTTCTTGTGGACAAATGTGTGGACAAACATAGTGCATTTCAACCATTTCATCCATTTGCATCCTCACTTGACCCATACATATGTCTTCCCCAGAGCATCACTTACCACAGTTCATGACCAAAAGACATAGGAGAGCTTTTGTCCCTTGGAACCCCAAGCCTGCTCATTATGATGAAAACAAACCATCCAAACTATCCCCAGCACTGATCTAATTAAAAGATAGTCCTATTAAGCAGAAACTTAAAAGTTGCTGTCCTAAATTTCTATAAATTCAACAGACCATTGTCATTTTAAAGTATTTGCTTCAGTACTAAGTTGAATAGAAAAGTCATAGCTGGGGCTCTAAATAGTTTGCCAAGACTAAGAAGCCCATTTATTCAAAGTTTTAAGTAAGAGTATTCAAATACTTAAAGGATAAAACACATCATTTCTTTATATGTCAGATGCAGTGCAATTTTTCTTTGTACAAGAGAAAAGGAAATATCTTGAGTTGATTAAATTGCACACTCCCTAGCATATACAACTGTGTTGCATTTCTTTCATAGACAATAAAGAGATTAAATGAACTCTGTCAGCAAACTGGTTAGGACCTGACCTGTTTCCCCTTACATAGCAAATCTGGTTTTAATGAAGTAACTCCATTGAAAGAAATTTTTAAAAACTACCTGGTATTACTTTCATTCATATTGCTTAATCAGACCTCCTGTGATTTGCTCTCCATTGTTCATTTTGGTTCCATTCCCTGGGAATCTTGGTTCCAGTGACAAATCACCTGATGAATAATTAGTAAAGCCTGCCATAGAAGCACAATATTAAACACTGTACTTATCACGCAAATAATTTTTGTGAATGTTCTCAAGTGAAGTTTTCAGTTTGGGTAACACCAGATAATTCTATGGAATATATGTCAGCCTTCTGTAGAAAACTGAAAAAGTCTAGAGAGGACTTAAAACACAACGACAAAATGAAAAAAAAAAAAAAACAAACACCAAAAACAATCCAATGAAACTCATGAGAAATTTGAACCAAACATTCACCTTGATTCCATTTATTCACCAAGTCCATGTACCACTGTTCTATTACTTTTCAGTCCAATCCATATATTCTCTTCTTTTTCATATCTCAACAGCCTTTTTTTCCTGAGTACAACCTATTCTGAAAAATGCTTCCCTTTTTTACTAAGCTGTATTTATGCTAACAAGAGCTGGTAAATCTTTTTGCAGTAGCTCTTCCCAACCTGCACTGATTTTTTTTAAGGTTTTGTGTAAAATTATCAAGTCAAAATTAGTCAAAAGGTTCATTAAGATCAAATAAATTTACAAGCAAGTGCCATTGAGATATAATCTGCTGGAAAATTCCTGCATTTGAGTAATCCCAGCAGAAATATAGATGTTCTGTATTAATTTCCATGAAAGCACTTTCAGATCTACCCCAGCTTACAGGCATTTTAAGTTGTATTCAATGACCCAACAGATGGCTTTGTTTGACACACATGACCTGTCTGCCTATGGATATATAGACATAGATACGCATATATATATCCTTTAAGAATATTTTCAGGTGGGTAGCTGTAGATTTTTTTAATACACTGATACTTAAATCAGCTTGGATGACCGTGATCCAAGTACTTTTGTGAACTCATACTTCACGGAAGTAAGAAAGGCTGGAGGGAAAGATAGAGTGGAGTGAGAGATACAATGCAGTGAAATAGATTGAGAGCAGTAAAAAGTCCATCCAGTGTCATTCTTAAACATTGTCAAATTATTGTGGCTATTTTCAGAAAGAGTTACATTGAAAAAATTGATGAGTTTCCCACTCAAAACTTGCGTCTGCTGTTGTGCTGGTTTAGCCGTCATCATTTTATGCTGCCAAAAGTTGCCAGATCACACAGGCCAGCACTGAACTCAGCAACATCCCCTCAGAAGTCTTCTTTCAGACAGTCTTGCCATAGGTTCCTGTGGGCTCAGCTCCTCCACTGCCCACTGTGGTGCCAGCATCACCTGCTGGACACAACGGGCAGAGGTGGCTCCCTCAGTGGCCCTTCACATGGAAGGGCATCACTAAGAGAACTCAGCAAGGTGCAACCAGCCCCAACAGAAACCTCACCCAACAGGAAGATCTCCCACCTAATCAGCTTCTGGTTAATATAATACTGGCCTCCCCCACCACTCTAAATGACCACCTGGGTGAGGGCGGAGCCACAGAGACACAGGTGGGCCAGGTTCTGCCTCTGGAACGTGAAGCCAATAGAAACAACAAAACATTCTGCTAGGTTGTGACTCATCCACAGGTCAATTCCACCTTGAGGCCCACAACTCAGGCCCCAGCACTTCAGTCTGCTCCAACACACAGGCTGCCTTCAGGTCCTGTGTGTATATTTCACATATAAATAAGACCCTTCACCACACACTCCAGATTAAGAAGGTGACACAAACACTCAGAGTCCTTAATTGTCCTTACTTGGTCTATATAATCTAAAGGAATAAAAAAAATTCCTCATTCAAAGTTGTGTGAACATATCACAGACAATGCCACCTTACAATGAATTATTTTCTGCTTGAGAAAAATTGTTCCCTTTGATTTGCAGATTTTCCTACCCTCTGCTTTTAGTATAACTATCTATGGGGTTATTTGCTCCTTTCTTTCCCCACATTAAATCCTTTGATTTTCTCATGCTAGCAGATTTTGAATCAAAAGGATGTGGCAAGTTGTGTAACAGATACATTGTGTACATCTTCCAGTGCATTTTTCCACTGAAGTCACTTGTTAACACTATCTTCTGGAAAACAACAAAACCAGTAGGTACTCCTTTTCTGTATTGTGTGTGGAATGCTGGGAGTGGTTGAGTCTGTACTGCCACACTCCATGTGAGTATAAACTCCCTTTTACAGTGCTTGCCATTAATAACATACTTCATTCCTGAAAGCAATAAGAATGACAGATTTCTCCCTAATACAATACACTCAATGAGTTTTTGAAAGCTATATACTTGAATCATACAGAGAGGAGATGAAAATACTCAAGTGGAAACCTTTTCTAACAAGGACATGTAGCATTGCACCTTGCCAGTTGACGGTCTTAAGAAACAAACTGTTTTAGGAAAGCGCAGTGTAACAGTCTCTTCAACCCGTTTTGGAAGACGAGTGAGACGAACTATGACTTTGCCCGCTTCCATGATGACATGCTACTTACAGGATTGTTTCAGAGAATCTCTGAGGTCACAGTATCTGATCCAAAGAGGCTTTTTTGTGAGGCTATTCTCAAAATTCTCAGTGATTTGATATGCCTTTACTGTAACATAACTTTATTTGCAAGACCAAGGCCATCATGTCATGCAAAGAAGAATTCAGGAGCAGAGGAACACAGGAGGGACCAGGATGAACATGTATGTTCCATATCCATAAATATTCATAGTGCTATTTTCACTGTGTAGAAATAGTCCTTATTCCTTAATTTAACATGAAAACTAAAGGTGGTATGAAATTCAACAATTGTGTATCCAAGAATACAAAGGGAATGTAAGAGCATGAGGAACTCAGATCAAGTGTTTCTGAGTGCTGGCCCAATGTCTTATGTATAAGTCCATCATCTGCTCAATATATCCATTTGGTTACAGATAGTAAGAAACAGAACTTTTTACTCCTTACGGAAATATTTATGTACTGACAAACAAGATTTTTGCTTATTGATGTCTCTTTCTAAGCAAGAACTTCTGAAAGGAAAAGAAGAAAATAAGTCTTACTAACTTGAAAAATTGTTTTCTTATTTCACTTGCACATTTGTAGGAGACTATCCTTTGAATAATGGGAACTGGTATGACTACTCCAATTGAAGGAAAAGTGTATTTGTTTTTCTACCTACTGTCTTTTTGTCTTTTACCTTTATTGTGGTACTTGATGTCATGACTTTTGATCTTTTGAAGTATTCTTATGCACTCATGCACCAAAGGTTTCTATCGTTCTCCCAGACAAATTTCCTAAAAGGTCAATGGTATTTTAAACCAAAGAAAGGAGAAGAGAGAAGTATTAGTACATATAAGGAGGGACCAACCCAATGAAACAGGTGAGTTCATAAAACTCCAAGAATAGAAGGTGTTAACAAATTTTGTTTTCACTGACAATCAAGTCTAAAGCACAGTAAAAGTTCTGGCAGATTCTCAAAGTGAGGCAGGCTTTTGCAGCCTGACTACTTTATTCTTTTGTGTGTTACCAATTAGTAGCTGCCTAAAATCAATATTAAGACAATAGTGACTGGGTATTAAAACATTTGGAATCTGCTGCACATTTGCAGCCAAAAGCTAATTCCCACTCTGTGCTGTTCAAGAGTATTTTTAAATCAGCATTCCCCTAGAGATGGCCATTTTCTGTTGTTATTTTGAATACACACGATGATTTCAGCTCTTGGCTCAAAGGTTTCAACATTCTTTTGTAGAGCTCCTACACAAAGGCTTTTGTGCTTTAAAACAGATGCCCAAGGGACTGTGTCATTGTCTCAGGAGGCTGGGTTAGAGAAAGCCAGGTGTCTGCAGAGAGACTGACGTCCTGGTGATAAAGTGTGGAAGCTGTGTTCCTGCTCTTCTGGGAGACTCTGAGCCCAGAATGTTGCCTCATGAGCCACTGGCTTCATGGTGAGTTCACACACAGGCTGTCTCTGCTGACAAGAATGAGTCAAGCAGGTTCTTCATGAAGGATTGCTTTCTTGCAGGCCCTTTACCAGCCACATACTAGCAAATAGAGCAAACCTTCTGAATAAGTAGTAGTAATACGGACAAGCTAGGCCTCCAAAACTCTGCATTTTAACAAACGAGAAACTTCACCGGCTTCAGATATATGCATCACATCTAGACTGGGTGGATGGATGATGGCTGGACAGAGAAAAGAAAGGTCAAATACTGACAAGCCCTGGACTAGAAAGTCTTTTGGTACAGTCAAAAGGGAGAGTTCCTCTGGACATGATTCGGTGTCACATTACTGCTCATATAATGAAGCTGTCATTTGCATCAAGTGACCTTTATTAAGCCCCTTACTGTAAAATGGGCTAAGGCAAAAAATATTTGTGTTCAGGATAGCAAAAGAAAGATGGTCATAACAAGTTTTGACAATGGCCAGATAGTGACAAGACACTCACAGCTTTTCTCCCTTCTCCCACCACCTCATAGTGTAGGTTCATCACAGATAGTAAGATGGTAGATGTAAAAATTCCCAGTGAGTTTTCACCTACATTTCCAGTTTTACCAGAATAAGGCTGGATCTGCTCTTTCAAGATTTGTTCCCATGAGTAATATCAGTGTTGCCAGCAGGACCATTAATACAGATGAGCATTACTCACACACACTAAATGTACTGGATTAGGTCCTTACATGACAATACCATGGAAACTGCAGTCTGGATTTGCCCAGATAAACACACTAAGGAAGCAATAGCTAGACAACTGGCAGGAAAATAAGAAACAAAATAGAAAAAAGATTAAAATACCACTCTATATTAGGAAGTGCTGGTAGGATGTTCCATACCTGCCATTTCATAACCCACCTTCATCACCTCACAAATATTTGGTACCCTTCTCAATCCTGAATCCATACTGAAGAGTTAGGACACAACATCCAGTCATCGTTGGTCAACTGTGTCTATGTGTAGGTACAGTTTTTACAAGTCTTAATAAAAAATAAGCATCATGGTCTCCACTGGTTAACTTTAGGCAACAGTGTGGCCCTCTTCTCACACTGAAGAAAGCCTCACTTCATATTCCATTTGTGGGAACAGTGAGGACCCAGAACTGTTTTTTCCCACAGAATGACGTTATTTAAGATTCTTTCCTTTCTAGTTTTAAATGCACTTTAATCCACCCAAATGATTAAACATGAACATTGAATATGAACAGAGTTCGGTAGCCTTCTGTCAGAAGTGTTGGAAGTTTTGGAGTGTAACATCATCAGATATAGGCCAAACACAAATGTACCTGTTATTAGTTACCCTACTCCCATTTCTTACCTGAAATTAGCATCTGCTGTCTTCTCCAGCCAGCATCTATTGATGGTTACCAGGGAGTAGTGATAAATCACAGAGCATCATCACTGATAACAATGTGATCTTATAACTACATCCAATACTGGAGAAGAATAATTGTTTGAACTACCATGTGAAATGATCAACCATGCCATGATTTGTATTATGCTGCAGTCTGGGAATTCCTATGCAATCTTTGTCAGTAATCATGAGTTGGTCATTACTTAGAAACTGAGAAGAAAAAATGTTTTAAAATATTTTTTGTTAAATGCAACTCCAGCTCAAGTCAAGAAGATTCAAGTTTTTCCCAGGTTCTGTAAGAAATGATTCTCACAATATGAGGGAAACATTTGTAGCTTGCCAGAATTAACATCATCTGGCTATTAGCAGTAAAATTCTAAGTTAAACTGTTTATAGGTTGTGTTGGTTTAGTA
>VZZY01021783.1:148740-173931 GCA_013400335.1 Eurystomus gularis | reverse complement strand
GGTTTATTACAGGCCACCTGATCAGGATATCTGCTCCACCATTAACCTCCATGGGCGGCAGATGGACAGCCTGCCTCACCATGACCTTTACCACAGGCTGCAGGGAAATCTCTGCTCCGGCTCCTGGAGCACTCCCTCCCCCTCCTTCTTCACTGACCTTGGTGTCTGCAGAGTTGTTTCTCTCACATATTCTCTCCTCCCTTCTCCAGCTGCAATTGCTCTTGTGCAGTAACTGTTTTTCCCTATTTTAAATATGTTATCACAGAGGTACTGCCACCATTGCTGATAGGCTTGGCCTTGGCCAGCAGTGGGTCTGTCTTGGATCTGGCTGGCATTGGTTCTATCAGACATAGCAGAAGCTTCTAGCAGCTTCTTAGAGAAGCCACCCCTGTAGTCCCCCTGCTACCAAAACCTTGCCATGTAAACCCAATACAGAGTATAAGATGTTGGTGTCTCAGGAGCTGTGTTCAGTGCTTCAGAGCCTGTTTGGAGTTTATAATGTTTGCCTGGGAAAGCAGAGATAATGTATCTGTGGTCTTCTGTTGCAGTTTTACTTATTTTCCATGTTCATTAATTTGGATTAAGAGCGTCATGTCCTCTCACTCATTTTTGTGTGCACAGTAAAGTCCTGTGAACTGGGCCTGAAACACCAAGAAACGGCCTCTCTTCAGAAGCTCTAGGACCTAGCAACTGAGAAAAGCACAGCACTTGCAGAATGTTATATTTGATGGCTCTGGAAATTATTCCTCTTTTCCTTTTGAAGACATCAAATTTGCTGACTTTCCAGGAAAGCTACAAAAGACATTCTTGTGAGAGAGTTTCCAGAGGAGGTAGAGACATGCTTTGCAGCTGACAATGGAGGTAGATTGCTGGCTGACTGAACTGCTGAGGTTTAACTTTATGGTGTTTTTGCATAATTTATTATGGCAAGTCCATAGAGCCTTGGGAACTGATCTGGATTATTTTAAATTTAAATAAATAAATAAATGATGACTCGTTGGACAAACTGGCACTCAATTTCAGGAGATGAACCTGGGGCACATCAAAGGCAGGCTCTCAGTGCCAGAATCAACTGCAGTTTTACAACTATGCCAAGCTATGCAATTATCTTAAACCACAACGATCCTGTTGGATTTACAGGGGGAAATTTAGCATCAATCTCCTTACACAAAACAAACAAACAAAATCAGCACTGCGTTTTCATATTAACACAGCACAAGATAGTCCCAGAAGTGAATTATCATCTATGTTCAGAAGCATCGCTGCTGTCCTGGTTGCCTCACAGGTAAATGAAAATGTGTATTTGTTGGTCTGAGGAGTTTGTGTCTACGTAGCACAACAATGACCTGTAGAGATTGTGACCAGTAAGGTAATTGAGAAACAACTCTGATTGTTTAAAGCAGTGCTGGTTAATTCAGCATTTTGCCCTGCTGGGGTATGCAGCCCTCCTGCTTTCATTCATTGTTGGCCCCATTTTTCCATCCATTCACCCACCTCTATGGAAGAAGGACTGTAAGAGCTAACCCTAAGACGGATAAAGGATGGTGATGGCAGAAAACTGTCCCCAGGGCTAGAAGACAGGAGAGAACAACAACAACAAAAGAGGTGGGTGGCAAAGCCCTGGAAGGAAAAAAAACAACCCGAAATATAATATCCCTTTTAAACGAATGGGGAGAGACAGCAGGCAGCAATGTAACAGAGATTAACACTGGCAAATCAATCGATCAATAAATAATGATATTGTCATTACACATCACTCAACAGCATTGATCATTGTCATAGAGAGCAGAACTTCTCTGGAGTTTCCTTCCCTCTTAGATTAACTGGAATCCAGTGGGAGAATTGAGTCAGAGGCAGCTTTCCTTTGAAAGACTATTTATTAGCCAGGCAGAAAATCCTATTAAAAAGAGAGGAGTTTCCATGATTTTTATGCAGTATTCATTTTCAAGTATTCTGTCAAAAAACCAGGATGTTTTGCATGAGATGGAAACCATAATTTTGGATGGGACCCTGAGCAGGAGGTGGAGCAGGAGCTGAGTTCCCCAGAAGTTCCAGGAGGCACTTTGACTTGAGAGACCTAAGATTCCTTCCCTGCCATATATATATATATATGTATATATATATGATTTCTTTTTTCCTGGATTAAACTAACAGTGTCTGATGGGAATGTCTGCTTCCTGGCAGGAAGTGAGTGTCTGCAATGTTGGACATGATGCAAGTTAACCCCTTTCTGCTCATTTGGTAACACTGTTCTGGCTAAAATAAGTGCTCACTCCTGGTATGCTAGTACAGCTAAATAAATGTGGGACAGGGAATGGGGCTAAGCACTGGTGCCCAGCTTTTCTCTGCTGAACTTTTTGTTTGCTCACGGGCTGGCCTGATCACTCCAACAAGCTTTTTCCAAGAGAGAAAAGCTTTTTCCAGAGCCAAGGCCTGCTTCTGGGGAGAGTTTTTCCCAGCAACTCCTCTTAGGAGGAGGGTTCACCACCATGGGTGAACCTGACCCTCCAACATTGATGCATGTTCTCATGCCACATGCTGATGTGAATAAAACACCCACTCACATGTTCATGCCATTCAGAACTGCAGAGCAAACCTTGGATTATTTCAGAAAAATAAAATAAGTTAAGTTTTCCCACTCCTCCCACTTCCCAAAATCATGATTCTGTCACTGGAGGGGCACCAGTAGGGTCCCAAAGGACATCCAGGGAGAGGATGGGGTGGCACTGCTACAGAAGGGACATGTCCTGGGCAGCATGGATGTGAGACAGTCCATGTCACTCAGGGACAGGTACCAAATCCTCTGTTTTGTTATTTTTAATAGTGTGGGCATAGCCTTTGCTGTCTAGCTTTTCAACATCAGATACTGGAATTCAGATCCTCAGGGTACCCAAAGGAAAAAGCAAACATTGTTTTCCCATGGTGAGGATCAGGCAGGTGTAAATCAGAGCAGCTGCCAGGAGCTGCTCATCCCAAGTCAGCACCAGCTCACAGATGGAGGCATGGTGCTGTGCCTGCCCCTACTCACCTCTGGCAGGAGGGTTTTATGAGAAAAATAGCTGACAGAACTATTAGACCCTTGCCTGCACAATGCTGCGGATGAGAGATCTCATCTGGAAGCTCTTGCCATGGGGAGGCTCCCTGTGTTGTGACATGCAGCATTCACTTGAGCTGAAGGAAGGGTTAGTTTTGCCATGTAAATGGATGAAACCTTTTCACCTTGAGGACCTTGCAGGGCCACAGGATAGAACATCTCTCTTATGAGAAAAGGCTGAGAGCCCTCAGGATGTTTAGACTGGAGAAGACAAGACTGAGAGGGGATCTTATCAGTGTTTATAAATATCTGAAGGGTGGGTGTCAAGAGGATGGGGCCAGTCCCTTTTCAGTGGTGCCCAGTGACAGGATGAGGGGCAACAGGCAAAAATTGGAACAAAGGGAGTTCCACCTTAACATCAGGAAAAACTTCTTTACTGTGAGGGTGACAGAGGACTGGAATAGGCTGCCCAGAGAGGTTGTGGAATCTTCTTCTCTGGAGACTTTCAAAACCCATCTGGATCCATTCCTGTGTAACCTGCCATAGGTGAAGCTGCTTTGACAGGGGGATTGGACTTGATGTTGTCTGGAGGTCCCTTCTAACCCCTACCCTTCTGTGATTCTGTGAAATGCTTACCTACATGATTTGTTAGCCTCTCCTGTTTTGATTTGTACCTTCCTTTGCACCAGGCATGCTGTCAGTTACTGCATCTCAGCTGCAGGGTGGAAAATTCCAGCCAAAGGGGACATATCTTCTATAAATTGCTTCATTCAATCATAAAGCACTCATATGACCATCTCACAAGTTATTTTAACTGAAACAAACAGCAAGAATAGTCATGTAGAGATGATGAGGTTTAAACTCTGCAGTGCCATGACCTTTTAGCTGATGGGAAAGTGCCAAGAAAGATTTTCTTGAGAATTGATTTTCCTCTTTAATGCCTCTAATAGAAACATTGATAATAAAGATTAACCTAGGTATCTTTAAATAAAAGTGGCATGCCCCTACAGTGGTTCACCTGCAGGAAAACTGGCCCAAATACCTTTCTAGATCTAAGGACTAAAAGAGGAACAAAATATGCAACATAATTATTATAATCCATTGATTTCACAAAAACAAAGCAGAGCAACAAACAGTTGTGATAGCAAATTAAATCATAAAATGGCAGTATGCCAAGCTGCACATCAGCTGGGTCTTTTTTACTTGCCTGTTGGCAAAATAAAGAGGATTAGGGGAATGACTCATCTGTTGATTGGAAAATCTACTTTAAAGTTGCAAGGAAATTTGAACAACAACATTTAATAAGCAGTAACTTGCTGCGCAAATGTTTCTGCTCACTTACAGCTCCGCTCCCCAGCTTGTAAACTGTGGATGCTGTGGAGCAGCAGAACCAACCCAGCTCTGATGTCAATCCCTCATCATCAGGTTGTGCCTGCTTGCGTCTGCTATGGTCCTAGGGAGTGGGGTCACATTAGCAACAACAGAAAAATGTGATGTGTTTTCATAGGGGGAAATCTTGTTTTTGCTGTAGCTGTCAACAACAATTTTATTCCTGGCTGAAGTGCAGTCAGGGTTTGAATCTTTCCTACAAGTTTGGTCTCCTATATGAAATCTGGATTCCTCCTATGCTGAGTTTGGATTCATAATGCATCCAAAGTTCTGGTTTTAAAATTCTGTGGCCACCAAACTGATGCCTGTGTGTAGTAAAGGCAGTGGGAAAGATCATACTGTTCAAACTCAGACTTCAACACTCTCCCTTCTACACACACACGTGCTTACACCCACACACCCCCTGTTATCAGAGCCGCCAGCAACTCCCTGCCCTGCAAGCACTGGTGAGGCTCCAAACCCTGCAGCAATTCTGGGCAAAGCCATCAGTGCTGGGGAGCTCCTGGCCAACTGCCCATCCATCATCTCATCTCTACCCCGGGCTTATTCAGCCCAAGCTGCTGCTTCAGCTTCATCTTGCAAACCCCCGATGTCACCAGACACCTTAGCAAAATTCAAACTCCATTTGGCTCAGCAGTCTGGTGAGGATCTAGGTAACAGGTTTGTGTACGTGCTCTGTGGTTATGCCTCCACTATGCATAATTGCAGCATGTTGGTGTTTGGCAAGTGCCATCTGGTTTTCATTTTCTTTCGTGGTATAATTCATCACCTCCACCCCCACAGATTTACAGTGCAACTGCCTTTCTGCTTTCAAGACAATTGCAGCTACACTGAGTGTGTTTTGATTTATTTTAGCGGAACCCAGCAGACACACCATCAAATCATTCTCCTTTAAATTAAAAGGAATTTGATTTGCAAATTTTAGCAAGATAGGACTACTTGTAAAATCTTAACTGATAAAGCAATAAGATTCTAAGAAGAAGAAAGGATCAACCATAAAATAACTCTGCTCACCATAATCTAGGAAAATACTCTGGAGAAATAGCACCTAAAGCACATTAAAGCCCATCAAAGCTATATAGGTAATAATAGTGAATAATTAGAAGAGGTGTAGAGAAGAAAATACCTCTTGTACCTCAGTACAGGAAATTATTTGTTTAATACTTCTGGTTGTGACTCAGGCTACTATTTCTGTTTGCAAATTGGCAGTGTTAGGTTAATGGTTGTACTCAATGATCTTAAAGGTTTCTTCCAACCTAAACGACTCTATGATTCTGTGATTAAAAGCTGTTGTTGAATCTGGCACTGTGAGAAGGGACACTGGCCTGTTCTGTATGTGCATCTCCATACAGGCAAGGCAAGAAAAATAAAAATTTAAAGCTAAGAAGGAGCAAAAGATAGAGCTGATTACAGAAGTAACAAAAATGAGTAACAGACAAACCAGGAAGAATGTTTTTATTGCAGGTCCTTGAGACTTCCAATGAACAGTTTTCTCCCCTCCACTTAAGCACATACGCTGGAAACACCATCGGACATAGCTATAAGGAATACTGTAAAAAGAGAATAAGATCCAAAGAAACAGCTCACATCTGGTGATATGGATTATTTTCTTTCTCAGCAACACCAAAAGCCCACTTTGCATTGTAATTTTATGTGCTCCTCAGCTATGTCTTAGGGTTCACTTTGCACAGCAGTTATTTTCATTGGGTGGCATTGTGTGCTGAGGTATTCTGAATTGAGAACAGGATTACCAGGTTAAAGGGACATTGTCAAAAAACATTACTTTACATGCACATACACACATTAAAAACCTTATTAAGTCTACTAACTCAAGCAGACAAAAGCCTAGGAAGTGTCAGAATTAATGCTATCTGTGTTACCCTAAATCTGTCCTTTCCCCACATGCATCATGGCTACAGTCTTTAATAACCTGATCGCCAATTTATTTTCTCCCCAGGGGCTCCTGTCTTATTCAGTGTCCTCTGCTGGATGCTCCTTCCCCAGCTCCCTGTTCCTCGAACATCTCCAAGCTCACTGCACAGCCCAACATCCACATATTTTCCACAGGAATAACAAGTGGAAATTATCTCATGCAGAGGACATGCCCTCTGCTGAATTTAAAACCATATTTAGTAGGAAAGCATTAGAGCTTCTCCATGTTTTATAATTCTCCTAAGTAAGTGGAAAGCAATATTTTTTCCTAGAAGTCACTGATTTCAGCAGAAGATAAAGCAAATCCATTGCATGGATTATTTCAGCCTGGATAGTTCAACTTCAGAGGTCAGAAGCAAACAAAACCAGAATCTAATAAAAGCAAATGTTGGAAAGTTTCACCTTGGTGGCATGATTGCTTTTACCCATCACACAGCTCATTTTTTTATAAGCCTGACATAGTCCCTAGGAATTTTGTCAGCAGCCTTGCTGAAGGAGAGGAACATAACACCAGAAGCTAGTGTCTAACACTGGTCCCCAAGTAGGACACTTGCATAAACCTGGGAGGAGAAGTTGTCCAGAGTTAGTGCTGTTCCCTCTCCCCATCTGTCCCCTCGGGGTGGTCTGTGGGCAAGTGGAATTCCTGCAAAGCAAAAGCTGCCCGTGTGGGGCACCCAGAGACCTCGCCAGGCTGTGGACAGGCGCCTGTGCGTGTAGGAGCAGTGGACAGCTTCCCCTTCTGTTTCGTTCCCTTCATTTGTGGAGTGAGAGGGAAAACAAAAAGTAAGGGAGCCAAGAAGGCTCCAGAATTGCTTTCACCCACTTAAAAAACTAAGGCCAGGAAATTAAACCAACTGTAGCAGCTACATCAGTCTTATCTCATAACAAGAATGAAGAAACCCAATCCCATTTGTCCTACCGTCTCTGAGTTGCCAGTGTTGCTTCAATTTTACCCTTTATCCCTCCCCCACTGTGTTTGATTATCTATACAAAAGGCTAATAAATTCTCTGCTGAATTTAAAAAAGCGGCAGCATTTGCATTTTGAACACCTGGCCGTTGATTCAGCCCATTTAATTATTACACTTCAGAGGATGCACCCAATTTTGCCACTCACCCTCCCTGAGGAGGCACAGGCTAGCAGGGAATGAGCAGTGGGATTACCGGCCACTCGGCCTGCTGCTGTTTATTTAAGTATCACCAATTGCCATTCCTGATTTGGAGCCTAATCTACACTTCAGATTGGAAACCGCTATCCCAGGGATAGCTCTATCCCAGCGCTAGCTCTTTAACTACATGCACCAGTAATCACATTTAATTTGACTAGGCTTGCATAAAGCTTTGTCTAAGAAGAAGGATACGTTTCCAGCCTGTCTTGTGGACTCACACTTTCATTAAATGCTGCTGTGGTCTGCTTGAATTTTGAATGCTTTGTTTACTTTGATTCACCTCTAACCACATTACAGTGAAAAAGAAATCCTTCCAGGGGCTAAGAAGTGTGTTTATAATAAAACTTTTTAGAAGGTGCTCAGAATTTCCTCTCTCTCAATTTTTCCACTGTTTCCATTATTTGTAATGTGCTTATGTCAAGCTCTCTTGGCAAGACACAGGCTTTTATCTCATGTGTTGAATAGTGCCAAGCACTTTCTTTTTTCTTTTGAAATGATTATAGGTTTTGAGATTTTTAGATCAAGCTACAAATGTTTCTTCTCTGATAAAGATTTTGGGTCAAGCAGCTATTATTCCTTTCTTATCCTAGATTAAATTTCCTTGAAGCAGAACAGTGAGAATGGAGAATGTAATAAAATCCATTAAAACTCATACACTGGAATTAATGCAGTGAGTTAGACTGGTGCAATAGCATTTCTTGGGACACCTGAGCAGATCTAATGGATCCCCCACCCTAAAATGGACCTCCTTTTGAAAGCATGGAGCTTTCAGATTGTCTCATTTGTCTTACTGAATTATATATTGTTTTTCTTTTACACCAGCCCATTTCCCTGGCAATGGCCTCCAGGTCAAGGGCTGTCTATGTTGCATGTATATACAGTGCAAACGCAGCAGGGAACTATTGCCGATATTGGGTGGCTTCGGCAGTTTCATTAGAGAAGCATTTGTTACCACTCTTCTCTCCCAGCATGCCTGTGACCCAGACCAGATCAATAACAATTAAATAAAAATAACATACATATATATGAATGTTACATTATATATACTGCATCTGCTACATGCCTCTCTCCTGATACATTTATCTATATACAGGTGTTTGTGTTTGGGAGATAAAATACATACGATCTGAAATTTGTTACATGACTTCTGTTTCTTGAGCAAGTAGAGATTTCCTGGGGGAGGCGATACTCTTTATTATACCTAGTGAGATAGTCGTTTAAAAAAAAAAAATTGCACAAGGCCTTGCATACCCAAAAGCTTGTCTCCCATTTTAAACTGCCACAATTGCACTAACAAGAGACAGTATTTTTTCCTTGCAAATGTTGCTATGCTTGTATTTGCAGATCATTACGGGTTTTACAACAGCAGCATGATTGCTTCCTCTGTTTGAGAAGGAAGGTGGTGCTCAGAGAGCAGCCACCAGGACTGAAAGGCCCTCAGGTTTGGTGCACAACAGGAAGGACAGGGAGAAGCAGACATGATGCACCAGACCTTATGTGACTGCTCTGCAGAGCTTCATGGGTTTCGCAGCACCTGACAGCCTTCCTAGGACAGCCTGGTGGCTTCTCCAAGACTGCCAGAAAGACTGCCTTTTCAGATAAGCTGCGTCTTTGCAATGCCTGGTTAAGAAAATAGACTTTTTTTAACATAAGCCACTCCAGTGCTGTCCGGGTTTCCTGACTTTGAAACCCACTCTCCTCTCCCATGCACTGCTGTGAGCTGAGTGCAGGGGTGAAGACTTGTGCATTGCTAAATACTGTGTGTGGATGGAGAAAACAATGACCAAAAAGCAGTAGGCCAGAAAGAAGATAGGTTCCTGCTGGGGGCTGTGCATGGCAGCCCTCTGCAGCGGGCTGAGCTCTGGAGTGGATGCTGTGCAACTTAGCCGCACCCAGGGAGGCCATGGCTGCCATGTGTGCACACAGACCACTGGGCTGGACCCCCCCCGAGGGGCTTCCTCATCACCACTGCACCAGGGTGACCTGCTGCTCCTGGGAGAGCTGGGCTGGGCCTCCCCGATGGTGCTCTGGTGGGGCAGCTGTGTATGAGCACTTGGAGCAGGGAGGTGAAGGCACTATGAAATAGTTATCTGCTATTAGTAACAGCAACTTGACTCTATTAATAGCAACAGCTTAATTAATAAAAGGCATTTGATAAATATTGGCTGTGACTTGTGTTTATCCGGACTCAATTGTCTATGAGAAATAATTGTCTCCTCGATGACAAGGAGATTGGGCAAAATGAAAATCAGGAGCTCTCTGCTGCACCATGCATCCCCGTAAGAAGACAGGGCAGCATTTTCAAATTAATAGAAAGGTGCCACCTTAAAAGTTATCCCAAATATTTTTAATTCCTCCAGCTTGTTATCTGTCTTACAGATGACTCAAACTTTCTTTCTCCTGTTTTTGTCTGGTAGAATCCTCTATCACAAAGCCCCGTTAAGACAACATTCTGGAGGCACATGACGGCAGCTCTTTGTTACGGTATAATCTCCCACTCATAACAACTTTTTAGAGTTTTCATTCCTAAAAACTCTGAAATTAGACTAGGCACAAAGTAAGATGCTGCAAGCCTTATTACAGAGCTGGTGTGGAATACACTAGGTAGAATCACCCCACTCCCCTCCTCCTGACCTCCAGGTCTCCTCCTTAATTGATTAAGGCACATTTCCACTGTTAGATTTATACACGTTGAAACACGTGCCCCTAACATGATGGTATCTTCCTTCCATCCTTCCTCTTTTACAGCATCCCTGTAGAGATAAAAATGGATATTTGCTTACAGACCAGTCGCCTACTGCTATGAACATCGCAGCTGGGACATATAAGGATGTCCCATTTGGGAACTAACAGTCATCTTCTGCATGCTGGTTCCAGCTGCACCCATGCACATGAGAATGAACCAGCACAACCATCAGCATTGTGTCTTGGTTGGAAATGATTAAAATGGTTGAAAGAGCATCTTCATTTTAATTCCAAGATTTTTCAAGTGCTCCAATCTTTGAACAAAAATTAGCCTATGCTTTTTCTGCCTCACGTTTGTGTCCGACCACGGGTGACGATGCATTACAGAAAGATGCAATATTTTTTGCAATTTTGTTACCTGATACAATGAGTGTAGTGCTTTTATCTTTGGGACCACGGACAGGTGCCACAGGCAGCCAAGGTATCCCCCATAGGGGGAACATCCAAGCTGACTAGACTTAAGTAAGGGCAACTCTATGTTCCTTTTCCAAAACTTTTGATTTTCGGTAAGACCAATGAACTGACTTTGAGACCATATGTTCTATTCAAAAAGTACCTTCAACTAAAACCTTAGGATATTTGCAAACTCTTGTCTTCCTTTTAGGCTAACTTCTCCTGCATAATAGACACTGCACGTCTCTGCCTATCTTTACTCTCCACCTCACCTTAGTACACCAGTAGACTGTACGTCCTCACCAAGTTCTGAATTCAAAGTAGTTCAGAGCAGCAGCTATAGGGAAAAAAGCATGTTCACGCAGATGCCTTAAACGATGAAATGCTAATGATACTGAACATGGTAGCTGGATACAGTCAAAGATTTTTAACAGACTCTTCTTCCCCTTCTCTCTATTTCTAGTTCCACTGTAGCCTTCCTGAGATTAGAATGGGGATGAAGAGCCAGAATTGCCTGCAGTATTCAAAATGAGCACACAAAAGGAATTCACATAATTGCATTGCAATGTTTTCAGTTTCATCATCTGGTACTTTCCTAGTACCACTCATTATTCTCTTTGGTTTTTGACTGCTGTCCAGTTTGGAAGCTGGTATTTTCATAGAACCATCTTTTACAAGCCTGGGATCATTTCCTAAATGGCAACATAGAATCACAGAATGGTTGAGGTTGGAAGAGACCTTAAAGATCATCTAGTCCTAACCCCCCTGCTATAGACAGGGACATTTGCCAATAGACCCAAAAAAGCTTGCTCAAAGCCCCATCCAACCTAGTCTTGAACACATCCAGTGTTGGGGCATCTACAACCTCTCTGGGCAACTTGTTCCAGTGACTCACCACCCTCTGAGTGAAAAGCTTCTTCCTTACATCTAATCAAAATCTAACCTCTCCAGTTTAAAGCCATTACTCCTCGTCCTAAAACTACAAGCCCTTGTAAACAGTCCCTCCCCAGCTTTCGTGTAGGTCCCCTTCAGATACTGGAAGGCTGCAATGACATCTCCCCAGAGTCTTCTCTTCTCCAGGCTGAACAACCCAACTCTCTCAGCCTGTCCTCATAGGAGAGATGTTCCAGCCCTCTGATCATCTTTGTAGCCCTCCTCTGGACCCTCTCCAACAGAGTTATGTCCTTCTTGTACTGGGGGCTCCAGAGCTGGACACAGTGCTCCAGGTGGGGTCTTACCAGAGCAGAGTAAAGGGGCAGAATCACCTCCCTGGACCTGCTGGTCACACTTCTTTTGATGCAGCCCAGGACACAGTTGGCTTTCTGGGCTGCACTGGCACATTGCTGGCTCATGTTGAGCTTTTCATCAGCCAGCACCCCCAAGTCTTTCTCCTCAGGGCTGCTCTCCATCCACTCCTTGTCCAAACTGTATTTGTGCCTCTGACTGTACTGACCCAGGTGACAATGCACTTGGCCTTGTTAGATCAAAGAAGTTAAATACTATATCTATAAAATTAGACTTCTTTTTAATAATTGTACTTGATTTTATGTTTATCAATGTTACATTCCTTTTGCCCTTTTACTGCCCAGTCATTCAATCTCATTATATCCTTCTGCAGCTCTTTGCAGCTTTTCTCTTTACTTTCAAGCCTGAGTAGCTTGGTATTATCAGTATATTCTGTCCCTGGCTTCCCAAGTCCATTTCCTGATCATTTGTCAACACACTGAGCAGCACAGGGCTAGTTTTTAATATACTTCATTTACAATCTTTTAATTAGTCTTCCATAGTTATCCCTTCTTTCTTATTCCACACAGTTTCTTTATGGACATTTGGCAAGAGATGCTACTGAAAGCCTTTTGAAATTTTAAGCAAACTTTATTAGCCAGATCATCCTGACATACATGCTCAGAGATTCTTCCAAAGACCTATAAGAGATTTCATGGTTGTGTATCCAATGTATCTCCTCTTTCATTATGGTTTGTGTCAATTGGTGTGTGGGGGGTGTGTGTGTGCAGGGGAGGGATGTTGTCTGTCTTTCCTTCTTTCTTTTTCCTTCCTTCTTTCTACCATGTTTGCCGTTCTTTCTTTCCTCTGGTACCAAGGCAATTCTCAGCAGAACTTAGTATTTCAGAAATCTTCTGAAAATACTGAAAGACCTTAATGAAATGAACACCTGCTAGCAACTTGTCGGTTTATTTTAATAAGCCATTTACTGACACTTCCATTTCAGCCAGACCTTCTGATTAAGACCCTGTCAAAAAAATCTTTACAGCATGGAAAGTTTGCTAAGGACTTCAACAGCAAGCACAGATAACAAACTCGGTATCTATTCTGGTCTATTCTTCCAGAAGGGTTCTTTTACACCTTGAGCACCTAGTCACCCAAATCCTTTGACAACTGTCAGAGACAGTACTGTTCTGTGAGCTACTGGCAGAAGCAAATTCAGCCACATCAAACCATGGGAGACAGCATTACTCCTGTCCAGCACATAGACAGTTGTAGTGCTGGCCGTTCTAGTATCCAGACTTCCTGCCACATGTAAACATTCTTTTGGATTTGTTTTTTAATAAGAAGTGCTGTGAAAACATTTTGAAACTAAAGCTGTACCAGTTTTCCACTGCAGGGCAAGTTTTCCAATCTATACAGTTTAGACAAGGAGCAGAGCAAGAGATGACTCACCTGTCATCTGTAAATGACTTCATGGGGGATGATTTAAAAAAAAAAAAAAAAATTCCATATTAGGTCTCTAAGCTACCTGAAAACAGAAAACATGAGATTGAAGACAAATGAACCCAGACTAAACATAAAGCCCTCCCTTTATAATGATGCTTATAGACTAAGACGAATTAAAATATATAGACCTTAGATATTCAAGAGATTTCTTAGGTATTAATTTGTTTGTAAGAGATCCTATCATAGCTCAGACAGAATTTACAGGCTTGGTTTAACCAGGCAAAAAGTTTTACCTCCGTTTTGCAGATCCAGTTCCACAATTATATTTGGTTTCCTCAGCCTCAAAACATGTGATCTTATGATAAAGTATGTCTATTCAATCTCTCATTTGTATCAGTGTTACTTTGGCTTTAATGCAGTAACAAATAATCCTGTGTGCACAAATTAATATGCTTCTACTTTAAAATTCAATATAAGCAACATGACTCTGATGCTTTATGAACACTGAAAGACTCAAATATTTTAAGTCACTTAACCTGAAGAAAAGTCTGTGTTCAAACTTCTTTATAGCAACTGCTATATATATATATATATATATATATATAAAATAAAATAGTAATACAAAACCAGAGCATGTTTTTAGACAAAAGCTGAGAAAGAGGGGTAGAATAAAATTGGTGAATTAGATCCAGCAGGTTTAGCTCTAATCTCACTCAGGGTCACCTCTGTAGGGAAATATACTGGCATTGCTCTCTTGCTATAATTATGCTGCTACAGTTACACTATTATAAATTATTATGTTTCCAGAGCAACATATCAGGAGTAATTCCATTGAAATCGATGACATAAGGACTAGAAGAATCAATTCACCATACCCAGTTGTCTCTGGACACTGGATTACTGAGTTTTTGTTTTCTAGGAAAAACAATGGAAGTACATAAAAGATGGCCGTAAATCCAGTAGTAATAAGCCAAAACAACTATAATACAATTATCTGCTTATGTTTAAAGCAGTCTGTTTTGAAAAGAGAAAGGAAGTCTAGCAGAATTTATTAGCTTTGTTGACTCATTCCACATGTTCAGAAAGTACTGGCTGTTTACATTTGCTGGTATCTGCACCCAGTGTGCCGGGCATCAGCAGGGCTTTGGTGCCCTCTTATGTTTTATACAAGCAACTTCAGTGATTGCAAACACTTCTTGCGGATAGATCATTTGTGACAGCTTCTCAGGTTACAAATTTTTAAGAAAGTACGTGTCAATGGAGACAAATAACTACTTAATGCTTTGAAAAGGTTAATAACCACTTTAAGGTGGTGAACTTACAGTAATGAGCAGACCCACAGACATACCTGTGCACCTTCCCCGTCAGCTTTTACTGAGTCAGTTCAGCCTCACTACACTGATCGTGCATGGCGCAAACCTGATTCAGGCTTCTCTTTTTAGCCAACACATATTGTTAATAAATTGCTGACTACAGTAATACACGAATAAACAGGCTAGTTAGCATCACAGGAAAAATGAAGATGAACTGTATTAACAGATCTTAAAAATCAGACATCACCTGGTCATACCTCCTGAGAATGGCACCCAGTTAACTACCTACATATTTAACAAAAGAAAAGGATCAATTAACAACAAAAAAAAAAGTCTGAAAAGTTGGAGACATCAAAACATAGGAATATTCCTATTTCCTTTACTTGGATACTCCAGTGATTACTTCTCACATTTAAAAGTTGGTACTTATTAACTAAAAATCAGATTTTTGGTGAGTTCTAGCAATCACCTTAGGTTTTCTTTCTTGTCTAGTCAACACCATAGTATGTTACTTTTCTTCTTGAAGTCTTTCTGACCCATAGAGAAGTCCCTTCCTAATCTTCTCAGAACTAAACAGATTAGAACTAAACAAATCTTAGAACTAAACAAATTTTTCTGAAAGTAAAACCTGATTTTATATGAAGAAGTGTTTTGTTAGCTTGTTTTTAATTTCCCTATTAGCATCAAAGAGATATGCAGTTTAAAAATATTTTTTTATATTTAGCACTTATGTAACTCATCATCTCATTTTACCAATTACTAATTACTCAGAGGAAGACATCTGGGAGAGATTTACGTGCCTTTTTTGACACATAAATTAGAATGCAAAAGAGATGGGCCACAGAAATAGTAATGTATAAAGATAACATGGAATTTTAGATTACATTTGAATATTGGTATCAGAAATTATTAAATACCTTACTAAAGTGCTGAGGACCCCGTATTTAGAAAAGTAATCCACTGCAATGTAATGTATTGATATTAGTATAGAAATAAAGCACCCAAGCCTTTCATAATGGGAAATTCTCAATTTATTTTATCAAATTATCCTACAATGCAATTTTCAGAAAGCAGTTTTAGGATCATACATAAGAAAGCTTTCAGAGAATTAGCAAGTTAGTACACAAATCAATCATTTTCTCAGGCTGGTCACAGATGCAGAGGTAAAAAGGAGTCTAAACGTCTCATACTAGTTAACAATGAGCATCCCTTCTTATCACAGATACCCAAATGCCTAGAGGTAAGGCACATTTTGGCACCATGGCCTATTTCAGTAAAGCCAAACAAAACTGCATGAACGCTTCTCATTTCCAGGGGCTGCAAAAGCCCATGTAAAAATAGAGTTGAGAGAATACCCACGCAGCAAACAGAGACTTGTTTAAATAACTTAGTCATCAACATCCCAAAGTGCACTTCTCTTTTACTGAACACAGAAGCATATTCCCAGAGAGCTTCGAGTTCTGTTTCAAATGGATGTGACAAAGGAAAAATAAATAAGGAGAGGTTGTGGTGAGGAAGGATGGATGTGCCTGGACCCTTTACACCACCAAGATATGCTCAAACAGAATTAATGATATTACAGTGGTATTTTAAAAAAGAAATCCACCTTGTGTAGGTGAGAAATAGCTAAATTGCACACAGAGCAGAGATCCCTGAGATAGTGGAGACCTAGTTAGAAAATCCATGCACCACACTGCAAAGCAACGTGGACCTACCCATCTAGGTCTAGAGGAAATACTGATACTTTTTCAGCTAATAAATATTGCTTATTAGCTCCCATTCAAGACCATGTGAGTGATGGACCATATTTGCTAGCACATAATCCTGAAGCTCTGGTTCTAAAGCTTGGGTGAGGGCAGCCAGGTAAGATCTGCTTTTGTTATTGTGGATGTGGGCAACAACAAAGTATTCACATTTAGTGCATCAATCTCAAACAGCACTTGAAATCAGGCCATCAGGCTGTTACTTTCCACAGAAAAAATGAATCTGACTTTTTTTGACAGATTTTCCATCTGCTGACCCACAAATTTGTGATCATAGTTTGAAACCTGCCAAATTAAGAAGCATTTGCTTTTGTATCATTCACTGAAATGGGTATTTCCCATAAGAATTCTATTTTGCATATTCCCTTTCTAAGGAAGTAGGAAAAAAAAAAAAAAGCCTCTCCGAGCTGGTAATTAGCACTAAAATAGCCCACACAGATTGTGTGGAAACAGCAAAACTCCTCCCAAATATATTGAAGAGCTAGTAGATAAATATGGAATCTGGGTCCACAGTTTCACAGAGGTAATCAGTTATTCACTGTCTCATTCCTGCCGTGCCATTTTTCCCATCCCATTTTCCTATTCCCAGTTCCCTGCTATAAAGTGAGCTTAAAATCTTGTAGCAACATGTAAAGAAAACAGAATCACTCTGGACTGGGAATGGAAAGAGACAGCATTTTTTTAGGACAGAGCTTGAAGACATCTGCTAGAATATACCATAAGAAACTTAACTCTAGGCATTAATGGAGTTGATGAATGCTAAGTTCTGGATATAAAACAGTTAAAAATCCCCAAATCAAAACAGATGCACTGCTGTTAACTGACAGAGCTTCGATGAAATTGGGAGAAAATAATGTATCTCCCAGTTCCTAATGCTGATTAAGACTTTCCTACCAAATTGCAATTTGTTTATCTTGATGAATTTAAATGAGTTGAACTTCAGTACGTTCCTCTACAAAGTCTTACAGAACAGAAAACTCACGCTGATATAAATCAAATCACATTAAGAATTGATTTAGTTAAGAATCAGTACCTGGCTGCTGTGCACAAACTTAATTTAGTTTGAAGTGCCTGATATCAATTTAACTTAATCTTATTACAGACTTTACCACTTCAGCTAGAGCTGAAAACCTGGATTCCAATGCTTATGTCATTAAGACACCTAAGGCAAATTCCAGTATCAGCACCAACACCAGCATCCAGCAGCATCTTATTCAACATCATAATGCATCCCTATAGTCAGTGTTGGGCAGTATCAGCACAATGATTCAAAAAAACAAGTGAAGAAACTTTAAAATGAGGTGCTCACCTCCCAGAAAATCATTTATACACTTCTTTCAGGCAGTTATGGCCTTCATTTAACAACATAGGCTAAGTAGAGGAGCCCCAAGATTACCCTATTAGAAATAGCAGCTGTGTTTATAAAGTTTTATATAATAAAATTAAGATGCTTAATAGAGTTATTTTACAATCACCAGCCACAAAAGCAAAAGCTACCACAGCACTACTAAAATGAGTAACAGCTTGTCCTTGTTTCGGCTAGGATAGAGTTGATTTTCTTCCTAGTAGCTGGTATAGTGCTGTGTTTTGGATTTAGCCTGAGAATAATGTTGATAACACATTAGTGATTTAGTTGTTGCTGAATAGTGTTTAGAGTAAGTCAAGGACTTTTCAGTTTCTCATGCCCTGCCAGCAGTGTATATATATATATATACACACACACACACATAAACTGGGGAAAGCTGGCCAGGGGCTGATGTTTGGTAACTGGCTGGGCATCAGTCAGCGACTGGTGACAAACTGCATTGTGCATAATTTCTTTTGTATATTCTATATTTTTATTATTATTTATTATTATTGCTTTATTCCTTTTCTATCCTATCAAACTGTCTTTACCTCAACCAAAGAGCTTGACTTTTATTTTTTCCAGTTCTCTTCCCCATCTCACTGTGGGGGTGGAAGGGAAGCAGGGAGTGAGCAAGTGGCTGTGTGGTGCCTAGTTGCCAGCTGGGGTTGAACCATGACACAGCTGAAGACCAAGCACTTCTCCAGGACTGCAGAACAGCTAGCACAGATTCTTAGCTCTAAAGTTCTGGAAGCAGAGTGTTCTGTGCTTGCCTAAGGAAACAGAAGCTACAGAAAACTCAAGCAAAGGCGGTTAGAGGTCTTCTGGGTCACACAGCTTGTGCCATGGCAGTTGTAGGAAACCATCAGCTTATGGGTATATATTTTTGTACTTGCTGGGCTCCAATCTCCGCGACATAGACTGCTCCACTCTTCATGTCCACATCCACAAGGTGTGGTTTGCTTTCATCTGCCAGCTGGACTGTGTTGACTATGACACAGTCCCCAATAGAGCCAACCGGTGGTGCTGCCAAAATTGCTAACCGGTTCAGATTCAGCTGAGCCACAATCAGGTATTTGTAATTGGCAGTAAATCTGTGAAAGAGATATATTTTTGAGTTATGAACTCCCTACGACATCTCATTTTAGCACAACCATGCACTCTGCAACAAACAAAACCTCCTTAGTAGTCCAGCTTTTGAAGGCTATGACAGACTAAATGCAGTGAAACATTGAGAATTAACTTGTAGCCTTGCTCTGCATGCGGCTGCTCCTTGAGATATTATGCTACAGAAAACTCAATTCAAGACAACCTCTCTTCCTGTAAAAGCTGAAACAGTAAGGTCAACAACACACAACTTTAAAATGAAGTTTCCAATCCTGCACTCAAATCTATGGGGCTTGTTATATATAAAGCCAGGATTTCCCTGTCAAGATAGAACTGTGCAGATCTTTGCATATGATTAGGGTCCAGCACTCTATTAGTTAAACTGGTTAACTCCTTGTCATCAGGCATTAAACAAACATTTTAATTCACCAGTGATAGTACACCCTATTTATGTAATTGCATGCTTATAGAAAACTGTTCAAAAATACCTGACAGAATAGGGTCCATCTTCTGAAAAACAGCTGCTCCAAGACCCAAGCCATTCCCCTGTGACTTTATCAAAAACTTGGATCCTTTTGTTGTCTCTGTCTGCAACCCATACCTGTTAAGAACAAAAATGGTGGCTGTTCACAAACAGAACAAATCAAATGCATTCATTTCTCAGACGAGCAAAACATCCTGTAGTAAAAAAGAAACCTTGGAAGAATGTACCTCCCCATTCACTTATGTAGATAGGATTTACGTAGGTAAGACTTCCAGATATAAAACAAAACGGCCACAAATTATTTTATACTACTTTAACAGATAAAGCAGTGCCTCCCCTCCATTTTTGTGGCTATGCTATGGATATATTTAGTAGAATTCTCCTCTCTCAACCCAGTGAGGACATACTATCACCTATTTAATTCTAAAGATACTGGTCTGTCAACTGCTAACAATTTGTTTTTCAACTGTAGTCTCATTTCTTGATCCAGGCCTACGACAACTGCATCTGCAAAAACTCTTGATATGCCTAATGCTACTATAAATATTAAGCAACTTTGAGAGCATTTTCAGCATGTTTTGTCCAATCAGTTTTGTGAAGCCTGTCCCTGTCCCACCCTGTGCTAACTGGGTTCACAAACAACGCAAGCTAGCAATATTACCAGACAGTTCCAGTGAAGGCATCTCTTGTGCGACATTCACTGAAGTTTCAGTTGTTGACAACCTGTCAGTCTGATAAGCCAGCTTCATGACTTTTCTGGGATATCACCCAAAAGGGAGCAATAAACAAGTTGACCTGAGATCTTTTTAAAAATGAAACAGTACTACAGCGTTCTCTTAGGTTTCTTAGGAATTAATTACTTTTAACCTAGGCTGATGATCAACACTACATTGGCAATAAAAATCGTAGCCCATCGCAACTGCTGTCTTTGAATGTATATATTCATGGTTACTCTTCAACATAGAGTGACCATGTCCCTCCCCTTCTCCCTCTCACCCTGCCGGTTTTGGCAGAAAAGTGATTTTTTTATTATGCTGCTTATTCTAGTTCAGACAGCTTCAGCAGAATTAGCTCAAACTTGTGATTTAAGATGTTTTAGTCAAGCAATCCTGTTTTCCCTGAAACAGATTAATGAGCAACTGCCTAAACTCCTCTACAAGAGCTGCAGAGTGAAAGTCAAACTACAACTAACACCTGGCAGAAGCAGACTCTTGAATGCCTGGAGCTGCATGTAGAAAAGGACTGGTGTCCACAACCTGGCTAGGGCCTTACTATCATCTTAAGCTTATTTAGAATTTCCAAATGTGAAATTAAAGTCCCCTGGAGAAATCTCCTGCGCTCTCACAACTGCAACCTGCTAGAAACTGCAGGAGGAACAGCTTGTTATTGTATGGACATTGACAATGTAAGAGTTGGACCTGTGGTATGAAACTTCAGCTCATGACCACTATCACACTGAAAAATAAATAAATAAATAAATAATTCTCCCTTTATCATTTACCCGTCCAAAAGCATCCAATGTTACACTGTGAGGAATCTTAAACTGACCAATGCCGGTCCCATTTGTTCCAGTCAGCCAGATCTCTTTGTAATCTAAACAGTGAGCACCATGAAAAGTAAGAAAAAACACAAGAAAAAAACAACAATCACAGAAAGCAAGCAACAAATAAAGCCGCTTAAAGTCATTACCTTGAAAAGTTACTTTAGATAATTTTTAAAAGGTGAAATTTCTAAACTCAGACATTTTAATCACAGTACCCCCGATACAGAAACCCAAAAAATACCAGAATTACTACAGTGACTAATGGATTGTTATTAGTGGCTTTAGGATTATGGTTACAGAAATGTAGCCAGTAGTACACAAGAGACATAGTCTAAGGCTCTGTTAAACACTGTGTTAAAAAAAAGGTAGCTGATCATGGTATTAATTTGTTTACTAAATTGATTTTTTTACATTTGTTACCTGGCAGTTTTGAGTTTTAACAATTTACCATTTTGCAAGCTACAGATTAGTAAACTGTTTTATGATAGTACAAAAGTGAAGTGGTAGCTCCTCTTTTTCCCAACTGTAGGCATGCGCAGACTCAATCACTGCCCTAACTAACACTGATCATCTAACTTGGGAATATGAGCAAGCTAATTAGAATCATAGAATGATTATAAAAGATCTCCAGATACTATCTGGTCCAACCTGCTTCTCAAAGCAGGACTAGCCTTGATAACAAGTCCAGCTCTGAAGCTAGATCAGGTTGTTCGTAACTCATCACATTCTGAGCATCTCCAAGAGTGGAGACTGCACACCATCTCTGGGCAAACTATTCACTGTCTGACCACCCTCACTGTGAACCTTTTCCTCCAAAAATTAAGCAGGAATTTCCCCCCACTTGCATCTTTTGCTCAGTGTTTCTCATTTTTCACAGTGCATCTCTGAGAAATGTATGGCTTTGTCTTCTCCATACCCTCCCATTACTGACTTGAAGACAGCAGTAAGAATTCCCCATAGCTTTTTCTCTTGAAGACTGAGCAAACCCATTCTCTTAGCCTCTTGTCATAAACGATTAAGGCATTTATCCTGAAATGACAAGCAGTAAAACAGGTTCTGATTCAATTAAGTCTTCAAACTAACATTAAATGACAGCGCTACCTAGTCCTCACTTAAAAATGTTCTTAAGATGTGTTATTTAAAATTCAATTTTCAATGGTCAGCTACTGCAGAAGTTCATTTTTCCATACCATTGGATAGTTTGAGCAATCTATTATTCATTCCTCCGTCTCCATCCACAACGTAGATATCTCCACTTTCTTCTACAAAGATCTCTGCAGGTTGATCAAACTGCAGGGGAATCAAACTTGAACCAGCATTACCTGGCGTGCCCAGGACCTGTAAAAGTTTACCGGAAGGGCTATACTGTTTCACGGTGTGCCCATATTTCCCTGAATTAAGAAAAAATAAAGTGCAAAAACATCTTAACAAAACAAAATGTTAAGTACTACAACTGATTACAAAGATTAAAAATCTCTTTATACTCACAAGTGGTATTAATAAATCAGACAAAATTCTATAGTGAGACTACAATTGTGGGTTAGTAAATCCATACACTACAAAAATATTCATCCGTTGTATTAGGGCAGGGGTCCTCAAACTACAGCCCGTGGGCCGGATATGGCATTCTTTCTCCTGGTTTTTTGTGCACTACTACAAATAAAATATGTGCAGTGTGCATAGGAATTCGTTCATTTTTTTCCAAACTATAGTCCGGCCCCCAACAGTGTCTGAGGGACAGTGAACCAGCCCCCTGTTTAAAAAGTTTGAGGACCCCTGTATTAGGGTCACTAACCTAGGACAGACAATAAGTCTAGCCAGAACATTTTTTTATTTCCTCATACTTCTCCTGAGGGCTGGGGCTTGCTTACAAAGTTCAGAACACACAGACATACAGCACAACTCATGAACCTTCAGGCTATTTTGTGTAGTGCCTGAGAAGCTTGTTCACGGCAAGAAATGCACAAATCTCTCTCAGAATTGTTTGAGAAACTTAAATAAATAAGTTGTTTAAAGGACTGTCTGCAGTGTTAGCATTTACTTCCCCACCTACCACTTCTCATATCACCACTATGCGTACCTGTTCCAACATCTGTGATCCATACTGAACTACCTGTTGCAGTGTTCAATACAAAGATACCGTGAGGCATTTCAACTGTATCATTCCAGGAGTAAAGAAAATAGCCTTCCTCCGAGAATACAAGTACCTTTGGCACATTGTCTCCCCTCTGAAAAGGCAAAAAATGGTCTCTTGAGAAAACATATTAAGCAAGAAAGCATATCTTTGAAAATTCACCTTTGTCCGGTTTTTACAACAGTTCATGAATCATAAGACCTGAGATGCTAGATCTCATTTTTTCCAGCTAGCAAAGAGAGAACAGGGTCTAAGTTTAGCATGCAAAACCTTCCACTCATTGTAGAGTTTCAGCTTAAATCGCAGAGTCCAATTTTCAGAGCAGCCAAGGTCCTGCGGCTATCCTCGTCTTCACTTTGAATCATGTTTTTACACTCCTGCTGAAAAACGTGCCAAGCATAACACAGGCATCAAAGACTGTGACTGTACTTGTTAGCTACATGGCACTCAAGTACTCATACTGTGCTTTATAGTTAAATCCCACCACCTTCCATGGAGAGAATGTTTTAATCTGTGACCTAGAGATACAAATGAATGGAACTGGGTAAAGAAAATTATTGAACTCCAATTACAGTAACAGGCTGAAAGAGCTGCATGGTTTCGATTTCATGGAACAAAGGCTGAAAAAATGGAAGGTTCCATTGCCCCAGAATCACATTTTACCTTACAGTTAAGAGAAGAAGCTACTGTAACTCAGTTGAGTAGGAACATACATTCCTACCAGAGAAATTTGATACACAAGTGTGGTGCCAGAACTGCTTTAAGAAATGGATATAGCAGAGATTCATGCTTATATTTTTACTAATTTTGATACAATAGTTATTTTTATATATATAGACATACATACACATATATATCCTAATCTAAACCAGACATTTCAAAGCCAAAAATATACTAGAACAACAAGGAGAGAAATACAGTATTCTTACTCACTTGTCCCACATAGACCAAACCATGAAAAGAGTCAACAGCAACACAAAACGTTTGGCCAGTAAAGTATTCTGGAATTTTAGGCCAGCCTATGTCCAGCTTGTACATCGGTTGCTGTTCCTTCCAAGAAGGGAAGTAATCAAATGCTTTTAAAACCTGAAAATACAAAATAAACATAAGTTAGTAGTTAAATTGCATGACGGTGGGATCAGAAGAATCAGCAGTAGACAGTAGCTGTGTAGTGAAGCATCATAATTTGATTTATTCAATTTAAATTAAGAAGATAGATAAACAAATATAGGCTTGTAGTTAGGGTTTTGGACTGCAATGGGAAAAACCGAGAAACTGGAAATTATCTAATAAAGTCTTTTGGATTAGAGAGATCTGGAATTAGAAGGCAAAAAAAAACCAACCTAAAATTTCTTACATTTAAAGTTGTTATTACTATTTGTCAATCACACTCCAAAACAAGGAAAACAGCAGGGAAGGTTCCAAATGCAACAGCATCAAAAACCACTTCAAGAAAATATGAAAATAAAGTCAGGATACAGGGAAAATACAGGCCAACAAAGAAAACTACATCTAGGAAGTAGGGAAGTGTAAAATACCAGTGACAGCAAAATTCCGGTCAAGGTACACATAATAAAGGATAAGGGGAAGGAAAAAAAAATAAAATCTTTCCCCTTTTTGCTCTATTTTTCCAGCAGAAGAATGGAAGCTAAGCACAGCTGCGCTGCCGCAAGCTAAGCACCGACACGGAGAGATCAGGCTAGAAGGAACAAGTGGCGACCCTGAACGACCAGCGCCATTTAACATTTTTGTTAATTGCCTTGCCAGAAACAGAGCTAAATTAATGCCAGTGAACTACGAGCAGCTTAAGAAAGACGAAGGAAAACCGAGAGTAATTAAGCAGGGAGAAAATTCGACAGTAAGAAGCGCAGAGTTATTCGCCCAGAGACTATTAAGTTCTTCCTCATTTAAGCAGAGCATATTGTTTGGAAACCCCTGGAAGAGTCGCTGAGGGGACGGGCTGTAGAGCCACGCAACCGGGCCGCCGCCGAGAACGACCTAAGCAAGAAGAGACGTGAAGGCACCACGACCAAACGGGTCCCGAGACCCTGCCCGCACCCCCCCCTGCTCCGGCGGGTCCCCCGGCAGACCGGGCAGGGGACAGGCGGGCGCTGCCGCCGCACCATGGCCCCGTCCCCGCCGCCCCTGAGCTCGCCCTCCCGGCAGCTC
>VZZY01021783.1:119838-147707 GCA_013400335.1 Eurystomus gularis | reverse complement strand
TTTTTCCCCCTATGTTTAAGTATCTGCATTGAATGAACTAATAAAGATGGATAAGAAATCATTTGAAACCGTGCTGGATGAAATTAGAAAGGTAACTTCTCGTTTTGCATGTTAGTTTAACCATTTGATGGTAGAATGTTCCTCTTGTTGAACAAACTCGCATATGTATTTGTGCTCTTTAAGAATCACTTTAGGATTCAATAAAGACTGAATTTCACTTCAGTGTAAGGAACTATAATTCTGACTTGCTGGTGTATCCTAGTTTTTGTGTGTCAGATATAACACTGTATAGGTGCTGTGACAGCTTCCTCTCTTATGTCAGCTATAACAGTATAAAGCTGCCGTGATGTGCTTACTATCTTTGAGATATTTTTATTTGCTCTGAAAACTGAGACTGAATATCCAGACCGCTATCACTGGGCTAACAATGTGTGCTTGAAGAGCACTCATTTCATAATAAGCATTAAATGAGCTTATCACAGTATTTTCACTGTCAAGGAAGAAGAAAAGCTGAAATAGCCAAAGATTTCTTATCTGGGGGGAAGGGCTGCATTTGCTTGGCATGACCAGGGATTAGGATTTACAGTGTATCCACCTTTTATGTGATAGTTTAAGGGATAAAACACAAATATGACATTAGAGGGTGGATTTCAAAGCTGTGCTCTGCTGTCCTTTTTCAAAGCCACATCTCCCACAGCTCAGCAGTGTGTGCACACCTTCCTCCAGGATGTGAAATCCTGGATTTTGATGCACGCTCTGAACTGCCCTTGTGCATTTCCTCTTAAATACTCTCTGGGCAAAATACCAATCCATTGGGGGAAGCAGAGATACAAACCTAGGCTTCCTGGTGTCTAGCAAGCCTCTTGTTTCCTTCTGCACAGAGGTCTCCTTTTAGCAGGAAGCTGAAGGTTAGTGTTTGGGATGGTTCCGCAAATGCTGAAAGTGGAAAAGGAGATATTAAAAATCAACCTGTGAGATTCTGTTCCTGTATTGAGTAGGAAGTACATACATGGCATGATGGTTTTTTGCTGTAGTTAAGCAGAGGTGATTTAAATGTCACAGTAGAATGGTTATTTATCCCACTAAAGCTGTTTTAGCATGAAAATGAAAGGGCTTGTTTTGGCTAAGATTGCCTTATGGCAGAAACCAAATTCTTGGCATTTTTGTACTAGGAGCTTTCTCTTAGGATAGGTTGTCTAGGAGAGGTCATTTCCTTTATTTGGACTTGAGTGCTACAGAGTTGAGTTTCAGTTCAGCTTCTCTTCAGCATGAGATGCAGTGATGGCTGCAGTTGTATTATTATTTTGGAACATATTGAGGTGTAAATCACAGTGCACAAAAGCCCCAGGAATGAGTCTTTGTTATTACAGCTGCACTTAGAAGCATTTTTGTGTAAGGTCGTGGTCATCAATTCTCTATAAAGCAGGTATGTTCCATGCTCTGTACCCAGCTAAAAACATGACAGCCCAAGATATTTCTGGGTGTGGACTTGCCTCCCAGCCTCAGAATTTTTATGGAAAATGTGGGGGAAAAAAATCAAGGAACAACTCTCACATGAATGCTTTCTCTGAGAATTGATGGTGGGAGGGAGTAATGTTTCAAACATTACTACTGCAGTGCGGCCCTTCAGAATATGCTCTGTGATGACTAAAGACTTCAAACAAAAGGGTTTTGGCATGTGATTTTAGGCAATTGTGTTTTCTGTATGCTATCTCTCTGTATTCCTGTAAACCTAACTTGCTGTTGGTGTAAGGGTCAGTGCTGTGCTGTGGTAATAACAGATGTGCTGTTGCAGTGTAATGTTCATTTTCCAAATGCTTACTTTGTGTCTTTGTTGCTAGGTCTTTGTTTAAATTTCATTTCTAGCTCTGTGGTAGAACCTTCTTTATTATGTGATTTACAAGTCAGTTGTGTCGGCGCATTCCATTTTCAGTGCTACAGTTAGCAGGAAAAACTATTTAAATGTCTTAATGTGTAGCTTAATTTTAACTTTCACCATATATATGTATGATTACTAAGAAAAAAATGTTTGGGGGGTTGTTTTTTATATATAGCAATGGTATCTGTTTGCTTTCTTATAAGTCATTCAGCTGTTGAAGGGTGTTATTTGTTTTGGTAAAATAAGCTGCTATATGACATAACAGGGTTTTTTTTCAAAATATGTGAAGAGAGGGAAGGGAGAGAAGAAAAATGAATATGAAAAGTTCCTTTTCCCCTGTGACTTCAGCGTTTCTGGCAGTGTTGGTCTCTTAATGAGGTACGGATAGGAAGGGGTTTGCCTCAGTGTGTCAGTTGGTTTCTGTGCACCTGTGCTGCTCACAGTCAGGTTGCAATGATGGAGAACTTGACATCTCTCTGTGTGGAGGGGGAGGGACTAGCACAAAAAAAGAAGGAATAGGGGTAGGTTTTAGGGCTGTTGGGAAGAAGATAGAAATGGCTGTGTGGGTGAAGCTGGAGGTGATTCGAGAAGAAGTGTGAGAACTAGCAATAGATGGGGACCTTGGAAATGGGAAGAAAGTTGTTCAGACCAGTTCAGGGCTGGAATTCAGCTGTTACCTGTTAATCTTTGCATCTTGTACCTATATCAGTGACCTGGGTGTGAGGAGAGGGAGGAAGCCCTGGCTGTTAGATAGCCTGTGTGGTCATCAACAGAACTGTCTTGCCACTCAGTTAAAAGTGGTGGCTGATTTGTGTTAAACTACTCTGCATCCTTTGTTTTGAGGGATTGCGTGTTGAATTTTGAACTCCGGGAAGGTAATAAGACAACATCAACCTCTTGAGGAAGCTTTCTTGTGTGCCTGATTCTGTCTGTGCAAACTTATTATCCAGTCTCTTCACAAATCCACTGAAGTAAGAAGCTTTGCTAATTATTGTGCAGAGATTGAGTGAATAATCAACTGTATTATATTGTTTAACGTAAAGTTGATGTAAACCAAGACAAAAGGAAGAGTGATGGTAATAACTTCTCAGCACAGTTTTAAACAACAAAAAAATGCAAAATGAAACAAGTAAAAAAAAGCACAATTTTTCAAGTGAACAAATTACAACTCTGCTTTTCAATGTTCTCTCAATTATCTAAGGGATATACTGTTACATAGAAATATTGCATGTAATTGATGCACGTGTCACCTTGTAAGGTCAGATTTTTTTAGATGAATAGGTCAGTCTGGCAGATGGTTGTGCTATAAATATAATTTTTGAGACGCTAATTGTTTGTCTTTTTTTTCTATATCTTCTAGGCTGTATTGACTGAGTACAAATTAAAAGCTATTGAATATGTTCATGGATACTTTTCTAGTGAACAGGTAAAAGTCAACACTGTCCTGGGTTTAATGGGAGCTGTTGGTTTTGTGTGTTCAGCAATACAGAAAGACAGTGCCTCCAATCATGCTGAAGCTAGGTATTAGATATTATACTGAAGCTAAATAGTCTATATTGTATTTATTAACTGAGGAGCTATAATTCCTCATTATATCAGCGTTAAACTGTTAAAAATAGTTCAAAGTTGTTTTGGAATCAAAATCATTACATATTCATTCTTGTTGTGTGGGAAAAACTAGAGAAATTTCTCATAATGGAATTCAGGATTATTTTGCATGCGTTTTCTAAACTGGCATGTAGTAACAAGTATCCAGCTTATTTTGAGACTATGTAGATTTTTTCCCATTTCTTCTGGGATTTTTGTGTTGTTTGGGGTTTTTTGTATGTTTGGTGAATGTGCTGTTTAAGATGCTGAATTTATATGCTTTTAATTTTAATTTTTAATTTTAAAGTCTGTAAGCTTTTTCAGAAAGACTTTATTTTTGTGAATATGTGCAAATATATATAGAGAGGTGTAAGTATCTATTTTAAATATTTCTATAGAAAAACTTCTCATTATGAAATTTTTAGGTGCCTGCTTAGAAATAAAAAGAGCATTAGATGCTGGTAGGCACTGATAATCAAACATCTTGGACAGACAGATGTTTTTTAGCAGTATACCATGGTGATCCCCAAAATGGAAGATTATATTGATGCTATTAGTGTCGTATTTTAATATATATAAAAGATAAATTGAAGGCCTTTGTGTTGCAGGTTGTTGAGTTACTGAGATACTTTTCCTGGGCTGAACCACAGCTCAAGGCAATAAAGGCTTTACAACATGTAAGTTCTTGTGACATAATCTTGTAGAGTAAGTTTGCCCTCTTAATCTCATTTTCATTTTGTGATATCTACTTTTGCAACTGATGGGTCAGTCTACCCTTTAATCTTCAAAGTTTCCTCTTCATCTCTTTATTTTCCAATGGTTATCAAAATATGAAACTTCATACTTAGAACAAGAGCATCTTTTGTGACTGAGGTATCTTTTACTTTCCCATGTGTCACAAGAATAGATGTAGCCCTATGTAACTATTTTTAACTTTACTAACTTCTTTGCATTTTGGCAAAGAATTTAGCACATAGGATCTCCTTCCAAATAAGAGGGAGAGAATATGAAATGTTTACTGAAATACGTGATCTGAAGCTGTTGTTAAGTAGTATTCTGGGTTTAAAGGAATTGTAGTGTCTTATTTTATATACACTTTTTTCTTGCTTACTTGTCAGAAAATAGTGGCAGTTCCAGCATCAAAAATGGTTAATATTCTCAACTGCTTCACATTCAGTAAAGATAAGCTTGTTGCCCTTGAAATCTTGGCTTCGTAAGTATCTCTCATGTTGTATTTCCTTAAGTTGTGTTGTTTTTGCTAATGTTTCAGTATATAAAACTTAATATACTTCTACAAGGGAAGCACTGTGGCCAGTTAAGGTAAAGTCCAAATCCATTATTGATGGGGCTAGAAAAAGAAGAATTGGAGCAAAATTCTATAGTTCATCTGAGTCTTGAGTATGGTGCTATGTGCTTCTGCCTGCTGGGTAACTGCGACTTTGCCAATATTTTTAGAGTGGTCTTCAAATCTTGTAGAATTAAGAGGTCTTTAAGCTTATTTCTGCTCACTGAAGTGTAAAAGGCTTGAGACCAGAGTATTCTGGGAATTGACCCTTTTACATTTGAAAAGCCCTCTAAAGTTTACATATGTAAAAATGAGTTAAGTAAATACATCTCTTAAATTGAGAAATTTGATTTACAGATGTAATGTCTGTAAAAGATGTGTTAGGTATTCTAAATGTATGTTTTACACAAAGATTTTTACTGGACACAGCTGCTTGAAGGGATCTGTCTTTCACATGTTTATATTGGAACTCTTCTGCCTGGTTTAGGGAATTTATTATATGAAGTGTTGTTCTGTTTTGGGTTGTGATTTTTTTTGCTTTAACTATGTCTGCCTTGCATATGAACGCTATATATTACAGCCAGCTTGAATCTTGAATGTTTTGAGGCATATAAATTCATTATATAAATATCAATAAACCAAATAAGACTGAGGATACAGATATGATCTTGCTTTTGGAGTTGAGCTCTAAGAAGCTGTGTGAATGCACCTAGTCTCTTTTAGACCAAAACAAAACAGAGAAGGGCATTAAACTAACCTGTTTTGCTTCTTGAAATGAGATTGGAGCCCATAGACTCACTCTTTAGTTGCTATGCTTCAGCTGGTGTGGGGGGAAAGCTTGGTAGCTTCTTTAGCTGTTGAGTTTCTACAGTGTGAGAACGTAGTAAGGGAGTCATGATACAGAAAGCCTAACCCAAATCTTCGTACTCTTTGCTAGTCAAACCTAGAGAAGAAAGCTGAAAGTTCATTTAGTAGCATTGAGGCATTTGTTGTGTCTTCATTCAACATTCTGCTGATTCCATTTCTTCTGATATCCTCCTTTGAGAAGTCCTCCTTTTGGGGGCTATATTGTTTTTCTAGTAGTTTGGATGGGGCAGATAATGTCTGACAGCAGTAAAGTTGCAGAGTTTTTAAAAAGGCAGGTACAATCAGGCACTAGGCTCCTTGTACAACCAACATTTGGTTGTTCTCTTTCGTGTGTCTAGTGTTACTTTTGGGAAAGAACCAAGGAGAAAGGAAGGGTACTTTATGAAACTGCCCGAGGGGTTTCACTAGCTCAGCAGAACATGCAGAGAATTGCCAGAAGTTTATTCTGTTTCATTCTAGAGTAAATAAGATGAAAATTTGTTTCTCTACCAGTTTAGCAAGAAACAGCGGCAAGCTGAGTAGCTGCTGGTTTTCTGCTGTACTGGGAGTTGTGTGCTAGTAGCAATTAAAGCTTTCTAATGAACTGTTGTGATGCAAAATTAATTTTGTCAACATAATTATTTTTACCATGAAGTTTAGCCATCGTTGTCCATTGTTCTGTATTGATAATTAATTCTAATGCCATTTTTTACATACAAGTATGAAGTCCATATTTAAGCCTGGGGTTTTTGCTGTAATAATAATAGTAATACTATGATATGGACTAATTATGCTGTGTTAATGTACTGTTGGGTACTGGCTGAATAAGTGTTGATCGCTTTTCATTACTGCATTATTTCTGAAAAGCAAGTGTAATGGTAGTAATCATCTGTCAATGTCTTTATTCATAGCAACATTGTTGATGCTCAGAATTATCGCCTTATTGAAGATTTGTTCAGAATTAATATGTCAGAAAAGAAAAGATGCAGAAGAATTCTTGAACAGGTAGTCGAGATCCTCTAGTATCCTTGATTCTGTCTAATGCAGTATTGTTTCCATCCTTATGGTCATTGTGGGGTCGGGACTTACCGTGAGGACTGCTGGGAAATACAGGTGGAAGACAAGTTGAAAGAAGCAGCTGCAAAAAGATAAGAGCGATGTAATACTTGTGCGAAAAAAGGGGGAAGTTTCTGTCAGGAAGTAGGATTATATGGAAAAAGGGGCTCAGAATTGCAGCCCACGCTGAAGAAAACAGTCTGTATTTGTTTTAGAGAACACCAAATGCTTAACCCCAAGTTCAGTAGAATCAGAAGTGGTCTGAGTAGAGCTATTTGAAACAAAGGGGGCTTTGGCAGAACCTCACACTATTTGGACTATTTGGGAAGAAGATTTGAGACAAAGCTTTTAGTTGTTCCATGTAGGCTGGTTCATGCTGTCTAAATGTCATGAAATAATAATTCATTTCTTTAAAGCATTGAATTTCATAGCAAATAATTTCCTTTCTTGGTTATTTTGCAGGCTTCAAAAACAGGTTGTAAGGCTCCTCATGCTATGATATCATCCTGTGGCATGATACCTGGCAACCCTTATCCCAAGGGCAAACCAAGCCGCATAAATGGAATTTTCCCTGTAAGCATGATCCTATGCTTTTGCTTTTCACAGTATCCTTGGTTTAGGATTCATTATAGTATAACCAAAGTGAGATTCATATACATGGAAGGAGAAGTGGAATCAAAAGCAATGGGGTTTTTTTGCGTTACTCCATTTCACATTTATAGGAAACTACCATTATTTTTATTTGCCTATTCTTTCTATGTTGCTTCAAGTAAAGATTACTGCATAAATAAGACATTGTTCATATAAAGGAAATGTTGTAAACTCTAGCAATATTTGGCGGAATCAGGAGAGGTGTAAAGAACCGTAGTGGTAGGTTGGTAAGATGACCTAATATGATCGCTATAATACTGCTGCTCACCTTAGTGTAGTTCTTGAACAACCATGTTAAGTATTTCCTGTGAACGCTTAAGGGACTGCAAAACATAAGTCATCACGTCCACAAGTCAAAATGGAGAATTCTAATTATGCCAGAAGCATAGACTGTTTAATATGCATCTCTTCACAAAGGCTCAGTGTTATAAACCGAGGTATTAGAATGTGCTTACTTATCATTTTACAAGCGTAGAATACAGTTTCTTCTTCCTAATAAACATGGTTAAATATCACTTTCAGAATACTAAAAAAACTCTAACGTAGTTTCCAAAAAAAAGGCAAATATGACAGAAATGCTATAGAAAGATTTACATCTAAATAAATACTTAATAGTTTTTGTTGTCTTTCAGGGAACCCCTATCAAAAAGGACACAGAAGAATGTACTAATGAAGGAAAGGGAATAGCAGCCCGTATACTTGGACCATCCAAACCAGTATGTCTAATACATGAGTAAATAAATGAAACTTTAAGAAAAAAAATCAGAACCACCAGACAATTCAGTGAGGCTTTGATATAAAATGCTGTTATGTTGCGAGAAGACTGTACAGCAGCAGCATAAACAAAGCTAAACTCCTTTAATGAAGATAATATGACCCAGTATTGTTTTATTTAACTTGGGAAAAAGCTCTAGTTTATATCTGTGGGGAATAGGATTCTCTAGTGGATACAGTATGTGTGCATTTGAGGGCATAATTTAAATTACAGTAGCAGAAGAGAAAACTAAAAGCATTTTTAGTAGTCCATCATAAGGTAGTGCAAGTTTTAGATACGAATAGATATATTTTTCTGTTACAATGTCTGAGGGTTTCCCACATGGACATAAAAAATGCCTGCATCTTGGAAACTCGAATTACAGCAGTACCTCAGAAGGACGTTCTAGTTTCTTAAAAACACAGCTGATGTGGATTTCAAAATTTTTAAGCATGTGGGACAAACACTCAGTGAATCTGATACTACTTTGAAGTATTGTCCAAATGTTTTATTTTCACTTTTATTATGAGATGTTTCCCACTAAGCTGTATTTGTTAAATGTGCTAAATCTTTAGACTGCACAGTGAAGACTACATGGCAGGAAGGAGTTCCCTTTCCCACGTGTGTTCAGGGTTATTTTAAAATCTAGAGGTAAACTGGTGATGTTTTTCTCATTCTTTTCAGAAAGAGTGAAGTATTTGCAGTCACTATGAGTATTATGGAGAAATAATATCTGGAGGTGTTCAAGGCCAGGTTGGATGGGGCCTTGAGCAACCTGGTCCAGTGGGAGAGGTTCCTGCCATGGCAGGGGAATTGGAACTAGGTGATCTTTGAGGTCCTTTTCGACCCAAACCATTCTATAATTCTATGAAATTTTATATCAAATACTTTTCCAGTGAAGAACAACTGTCCATAGTATTTTCTGAATGTTAGCTTTTTGTCTGAGAAACAGTAGGTAATGCTTTCACTATTGCTTCTTCCGTTTGTTTTCTGTTTATGAAGGCTCCATCAACCTACAATCCACACAAACCAGTTCCATACCCCATCCCACCATGTCGGCCACATGCAACTATCGCACCAAGTAAGGCTTCTGTGTGTTTTGGCTTGATGCTATTGTTTCAAACATTTGCCTTTTAGGTAAAAGTGTCAAGTGTGTTTCTCTGACCGTGATCATACCTAAAATTGGTATGTGCTCCCTAAGCATGCTCTGGGTACTGGTTTCTATATGCTCTGGGTACTGGTTTCTACCTCTTCCTGCCATGACTGCAGAGTCGATAAAAAGAGAAATGTATCAACTTCTTTCTCCAGCATCCACATCATAAGGAAAATTCACAATCCAGTTCTGATGACAAAATACTTCATTTATGGGAGGCATTGTGCATGTTAGACAAGGCTAGGGCTGTGTCTTTGTTGTAATGTTTGACCAAGGTTTGGGCTTTGGCTCGACAAGTCTGTTGACTCATTGCTGTTGTACCAAATTTAGGCATACAGTCCGGCACAGCCCTGAATTGGGTGGAAATCTGAGGAACTTGCTCAAGGACAGTAATCTCTTTCTCAGTTGAAGGGGTAATCTGTTTCTCAGTTGCCTTCAGCTTTACTTTCTCTCCATCACAATGGAGAGGAAACAGTTTCCTGAAGGAAAAATTTAGGCATGTAGATTCCTGTCTCAGAAGGGACACAGTGGTTAGCTTTTCCTGTGTTTCATCTGGCTTCAGAGCCTTGTTCGTTAGGTAAGATTGAGTCTTTCCTCATAAACTCCTCTCTCTTTACTCTGCTGCATCAGTTGTTTGATTCCAGACTTCTTTGGAAGGGAGCAAGGCAATTGCTGTTTCTTTGGAAGAAGAGTTGGAGTACTTATGTAGGAAGGCTCTGGTCTTTTTGAGCAGCAGCCATTCTGTGCTGCAAAGCAAGGAGTGCTCTGGTTAGGAAGCTTCCTTTTCACTGATGTTAGGGATTTCTGGGAGTTTTTATAAAGTATAAGAAAGTATGATAGAGCTCTTAGCATGCATGTTGAAAGGTGTGTCATCTAACCAAATAAAAGTATCTGCAAGTCTCTTTATAATCAGTTCAGAAAAATGGGCACTACTGGTGGCTACTGTAAGTCTGATGATTTGTGCCTCAGAAATTACTGGCTCTGCAGAAAGTGCACAGGAAACTTGCAGACTAGCTCAAATGTATATTAAATAAATCCTATCCAAAGTAAGTTAGGGCACAAAATTTGGCCTGTGACTGGATGTAAGCGTTAAGTACCTTTTAGGATACCAAACAGCTTTTGAGATTTCAGGGGCTTATTTGTTTTTTTAAAAAACTGTTGTGACAACAGAACTCATAACTGATGATGTATTTATATATATTAAAAATGTGTTTAATGAGCTTACAGATGCTGACCTGAAACCACTGAATAGGCGTGTTTTCAAGCAATGGTCAGAATGATGTTTTGTTTTCTTATATATGTTTAACATCTCCTTCCTGGGTGATGCAATGATTGTTAGTTACTTTTGTGATTTTCAGCCCAGAGCTGTCATGCAAGGAATCTTAACATTAAGTAGAACTATTATGAAAGTGTGAAATCAGAAAGGAGTTGTGTATGACAAATTACTGCACTTTGAGTATTGTTCAAGCGCTACCTTTTCCCATGAAGCATAAATTCTTGTGCTCTTCAAATAATCATTGAGGACCACTGCGAAAGTGTATTTATGTTCCTGTTATTTAAATTCTGGTGTTTTTCATCAGAATTGTATAACACAGCAAGACAACAGTTTGAGTTACTTCAAAGAATAAGGGAGGATAGAAGGTATTTTTATATGTCAAGTACAATAAGTATATTAAAATAATTTGCTAAACCACTGGAATTTGTTCACATTTAAAAAAATATTGAAGAATGATAGACTAAGTATTTGAGATGGGACATTTTTCTCTGTATTTTCTGGCTGGTGTTGAGGGGTGGGTCATGGTCACTGATGTATGTGTGGATCTTGTGTTTGTCAAGGCCTTAATATTAAAGGAAGAGTTGCAACAGACTTTAAGTTAGGGATGGAAAAAGAACAAATGATGCTGCAGACACTCGGAATCACTCTTCCCCTTTGAGTTTTTCAGGCAAAATGGAACACAAAAGATTTGAAACCTGACTTTTTCAGGTTCTTTCAAGAAAGCTGCCCTTATTAAAATTTGTATCACAGTGCATGTCATTCAGACAGACGTTGGCAAAAGCCAGCATCCAGCCTGGGTGATTAACTAGTCTGGCTTTTTGGTGAAGGAATGTTTTACAATCTTGAAAATGTTATTTTAAAGGAAAAGACACTTACTGCTTCATTTAGATATGGGTTCTTCTGACTACTGAGATGTGTATTGCATTTGTTATTTTAGGTGCTTACAACAATGCTGGCTTAGTTCCAATGGCTAATGTCATAGCTCCGGGCTTACCAGCTCCTTCGCCATACACTGCTAATCAAGTAGTGTCAGGTAAAGCATGCATACCTTTAAAAATGTTGATGGTATTCCTTCAAATTCATTGTTGTGAATGGATCATTTGCTGCTGGAGTTTCATTTGCTTTTAAATAACAAGTTGTTATTCTCTGCTTAGAAAATGAGGACCTTTCCAGCCAGGCAAAACCTTCCCAAAATCAAGGTAAATTGCAAATCTACAGGGGAATTTTTGTGTTTATTCTATCTTTGTTTTTGTTCAGAAAATGTAAACAACTTATTTGTTTAGTGGGATTTTCATAAGACTTAAGTATTTAACTACTGTTGGAATAGGGTCTCTCAGGAGTTGAGAAATAAATAATATCAGACATTCAGCATTTAGATACATTAAAATTCGGCCTTCTGTGTTAACTCATTAAAGTTTTATATTCTTCAGCCTATCAGTGTGTGAGAAATCATGCAAAAAACTAAATCAAAATGTGCTTTGCAATGTATGCACTGAAACACTTCAATAATGTTTTTGCAGTTGTTAAAATTCTGGACATTGATTTGAAAACTCATTCGCATTTTTATTTCATATATTAGTTGCAATGGGAAGCTAGGAATATGAGAGAGATTCTTTATATATAGTTTGTTGAAATCCACATGTAGAATGTCTTATCCCAGACTGTTACATCCAACTATGTCTACCTGCACTTTTGTCTTACCCTTTAAAATACAATTCTTTTTGCAGAAGAGAGACTTGTGCTTTTCTTTTTGTCTCTGTTTGTGTGGTACTTTGTATGCTTTGTACACTTAGTGCAAATCATAATAATAAATCCCATTATGAACTACTTATATAAAGGCTTTGATAATACTTTGACAAATAGAAACTGAGAATCTACTGACTACTGAGTCAGGCATATTAACAAACACTCAAAATAGATAAGCTGACCATGGTAAGTTTAGCTCTTGTAAATGTCTCTGGGGGAAAAAAAGAAGTTATTTTTTCTGTTTTCTCCTCTATACCTGGGGATGGTTCTACAGAAATGTTGCTGTTTCAAAGAATCGTTTTAGTTTTCGACCCAAATTTAAGTGTAGATGTATTTACAAGGTATATAGCCAAATGAATACACTGTAAGGAACAAAATCTTCTCTTAGAAGGAGAAATTTAGCAACAGCTCTGGGTTCTGTTGCAGCTGTATTTCTCTGGTGATTATCTTGGCTGTCAGGTTTAACAGCTGTGGTCTTTAGGACAGTGTTCAGCTTGGAAACAAGATGGGGAAATAACAGAATCCAGAGCCGAGCAATCTGGATCTAGGATTTCTGAAAAGAGTATGTAAAAGGAAATAGTTTCTTTGCAAATCACTAGTTTTAGAGTTTCAAGATACCTAAAACAGGAGTTAGTCATGTCAGCTTAGGTCCAACATTTTGTAGATTCCAGGCAAGAGGGAAGTCTAGGCTGTTACAGAGTTTTGGGTGATGAATTTGGTTGGATCAGTGATTTGCCTGCAGCTGGGCAGATTATTTTAGAAGTAATATAAAGCACAAGGATTGTTTGAGAGGAATGATTAACACACTCATATCGCACAGGAAACTAGACAGAGGCATATCAAGGTTCTTGACATGCCAATGTTCATAAATGCAGCTTCTTTCCATTAACCTCCACATCCCTATTTGCAGTGTGTCTGCCTGTTTTCCTCCAGCTTGACTGATGTCTTTCTGACTTACTTTGTAGGCATGATGTAAGCTGATATTCCTAGTGGCAGGTGCTTGCCTCAATTATAGACACCTGACTAAAGACTTACAGAAAAATTTCTTGATGAAGTCAAGTGCCAATGTTAGTTTAACACTGTAGTGTGATACTTGAATTTAAAAGCGTACCTTCTTAGAATCAAAATCTGAAGGAAACACAGTGAAGAGAATGACCTGATTTTGAAGGAAAGAAAAATACCAGCACCTGAAATCAGCTTTCTTCAGTTGTTGACTAAACTCTGAAATCCTGATACATTGAATTTAACTGGTTCTGAAGGAAATTCTGACCTTCAGTGAGAGTGGATGCAGAGGAGCCCAGGTGATCTGATGCTGATGGAATATTAGATCTGGTTTGGGTACTACCAGAGGGAGGGTGTTTACCTGTATCACTTAGACATTCTTATGGAGTGTATTTGAGTAACTAGCTGTCTTGCATGAGATCATGAAGAGGTAGCAGATGTCACAAAGTGTTTTAAAGAGTGGTAACCTACATGATGTACAACTTGTGTGGTGTGTTTGTACGTACCATTTTGTTTTCATAGGCTCCAGTGTTCATTGTTTGTATACAGACATTGTATGTTAGCTATTGCCTGTGTATCATATTTTGAAATGCTGTATAAAATGTGTTTGTGTTGATTTCAAACATTTCTGACAGTTTCAAGTATTCTTACCAGTTTTGTTTCTTTGCAGCTTTTTCTGCACAAGCGAATCAGCTCTTTACTCCTCATGGTTCTAATCCTTCAACACCTGCTGCTACTCCAGTCCCTACCCCATCACCTGTCAAGGCAATAAGCCATCCATTAGCACCTGCCACTCCACTCATCTCTGGGATGAACATGTCTACCCCTGTCCTTCCTGTTTTCCCAGGACAGGTCTCCTCTTCCATCCATACATCTCAGCCATCCACCCCAACCCCTACTGTCATCAAATCCCTTTCATTGCCTGGTGTTCCTGTCACATCTGTTCACAGTGCAACCTCTACCCCTATCCCTGCAGTTTTTTCTGGGCTGGCTTCTCTGCCCACTGCTACGCTAGCTCCTCAAGGTTCTTCCACACCGTGTGCCGCCCCTGCGCCTAGTGATGCTTTTGCATCTGCTACTGCACCATTTGCTGGCCTCCCGTTTTCTGCAACCTCTTCAATTGCTTCCGCTAATAATCCCACTCCATTGTCATCAGTTTTTGCTGGCCTCCCTTTGTCCTTGCCGCCCAATGCCCAAGGGATTTCTAGTCCTGTTCCATCTACAATTGCTAATTCTCCTGCCACTACCATTCCTGGTTCACTTAGCTTGCCTAACCCAATTTTGTCTGTCTTAAAGGGATTTCTGACATCAAATGACACTTCATTAATCAATTCATCTGCTTTACCTTCTGCTATGACAAGCGAGCTCGCTTCTTTATCTGCTCTCGCTAATCAAAGCTCTGACCCTCCCACTTCCTCTGTCAACAAATGTTACACTCCATCAGCCACCCCCACCCCACAGTGTTCCTCCACACCCGGGCTGGCCATTTTTCCAGGTCTTCCATCCCCATCTGTAGCCAATTCTAGTTCCACTCCTCCAACATTGCCTGCACAGTCACCTTTAACCACCTCGCCATCAATTATGCCAGTCAGCTGTGGCTCATCAGCCTCCCTCTTGCATGGCACAAGCCCTACTAATCCTGATCAGCAGCTCTCATCAGCCCCGGCTGCCACAAGTATCCCAGTTCTGGTAAAAACAGAACCCATGAGTCCTACCCTCTCGGCCTTCAAAGGTCCTTCTCATTCGGCTGGCCCTTCTCATGGCACTCTAGGGTTGTCAGCGCTTGGGCGTGCGTACACCTCAGCAGCTTCAGTGCCAGTCAGTTTACCCAGTTCCCTGAATCCAGCACTATCAGGTCTCTCCTCTTTGAGTGCTCCTCTAAACAATTCTAGTTCTCTGGCTTCCATTTCCCTCGCCCCACATGGCTCCTCTGCTCCCATTGCCCCTGTGTTCAATGGACTCCCTCCTTTTACGTCTCTAACCAGTAACTTTGCTTTTACTGGTAATCCAGCACTTACGCCACCCGTCACTCTCCCAGGGTCTTTGTTAGCTACTCCGTCTACAACCGCTTCAGCCGTGTCTGCCCCCCATGTGAGTTCCACCGCCGCCGTACTCTCAGGACTCGCCGCCTCAGCAACAGTCTCTGCTCCACCCTTCTCGCTTAACTTGTCCAGTGCTGTCCCTTCCCTTTTTTCTGTTGCCCAGGGACCTCTGGGATCATCAAACCCATCTTTCCCTGGTTTTCCTGTCTCTAACACGCCCTCTGTCACTCCTGCTCTCCCTTCTTTCCCTGGCCTCCAGGCATCTTCTGCAGTAGCAGCAGTTGCACCGTTGCCGGCAGCTGCCACAGCCCCATCTCCGGCTCCGGTCCTGCCAGGGTTTGCCTCGGCCTTTAGCTCAAACTTCAACTCTGCACTTGTTGCGCAGGCTGGGTACGTTTCTGTTTCTGAAGGAGCTCAGAACCATTTCTTTTTCTCTTGAGCAAAAAACTGATTTTACTTTAGGCATAGACATTATTTTCACTCGTAGTCAGTAATAACAGTTAATTTTTAAAGTTAGTGCACCAATAGATTTCCACCTGTCTTTAAAAATAGATAGAGTAGTTACTAAATAGGTTGTCCTCAGTAGTCCCCATTGCAACAATCTAATCCCGTGAGGTGCTGAGTGATCTTATTTCCCAGATGAGGATACTTGGCACCTGCTAGGCTTTTACAAGAATGGATTCCACGTGGGCATCCATTGACACATCCAGGTAATAGCAGACAATACCTTAGATGTTCCTATGTTTTAAGGAAGTATTCAGCATTAACTTTTGTCTGTAAAGTTTTTTGTTTGCAAACTGTAGGCACAGCCGAGGTACAGAAATTTCTGAGTTCCCTTTTTAGGTGTGCTCCAGACAGTCTTGGATTGTGTGCGCATGAATAATTTGTAGGTCGGTAGAGACTGAACTTCTATTTGGAAATTCGGGCCTTTATGAGGTTTAGAAAAAGAGGTGTTTAATATAGACATAAGCTTATATAGAGAGATAAACATAGGCTAAAATATGATGCAGATGTTCCTAATAATAGCCACGTCTTTACATTCTTTCAGCTTGACTTCTGGACTACAGACACCAGGAAATGCAGTTTTCCCTGGTCTTTTATCTCTCCCTGGTATCCCTGGCTTTCCCCAAAGTGCCGCACAGTCTTCCTTGCAGGAATTGCAGCACAGTGCGGCTGCCCAATCAGCGCTGCTACAGGTAATGTGCCTATTTGTTAACACTGTCATGCTTCCAGTAATTGTTTGAGCGTGTACTTGTGTGTAAACTTCTTTGGATTCGTGTAAGTCAGTAAATGATTAAAACCTCTAGACTGTTTGAGAACTGATTACAAGGATGATGATAAAGAACAACTCATATTAACTTTGTACTCAAGGCCAATGTACAGTGCTTTTGGACATTATGAATGTGATTAACCCCTTTTTGAAAACTCATTGTAAAATGGGGAGTGAAGAAAAAGAAAAGACATGCAAGGGAAATTTTTTGCTAAGTTTCTGTTAAATCTAATGAGTTGAACAACTGCTTGGCAAAATTGGTTCTCAGTTCCAGTCTGTCATTTTAATACTTTAAGATTTCTGTGGAAAACCACTTCATTGTGAGTTACGTGCCTCTCTACACGCACAATCAGACTGATTGAATTTGTGTCTGCTGTGGTTGTGCCTTTCCCTTGCTAGTTCCCGCAAATACAATTGTAATATAAGCTTGAGGTGGCTTTAGGTAATGTGTATTTTCATCATCTCTCTTGCCCATGAAACAACTTGTTTCAGTCATCAGCCTGCATAAATTAACTGAAACTATCAGCAGAGCTTGTGTTTAGCTGTTTAGTTTGCCTTTTATTAACAACAGCCTCTGTGCAGATTAAGGATTCTGGTAGTAAATCTGTGCTTCTCTACAAAATACTAGAAGAGACAGTTGAGTGTCTTGAATTAATGTTTTCTTCAGTGACACTCCAGTTTTTGAAATGAAGCATGTCTCTGAGTACTGTTCAATGTACAGAATATTATCAGATATATTTTGAATATCAGGAAAGAGATTGGAAGAAGCAAATTACTTAAGCTAAATCATGCTGCTTTTACAGCTCATTAATTTATTTATTCTGTAGAAATCTATATATGCAGATTGCATTGAGGAAACGTCACTTTTCTTGTTTACAAGTTTCAATCACTAAAATTGACACTTAGCTACTTGAGACACAGAAAGTTCCAAGTCAGTGAAGTACTACAGCTCCTGGTTAAGCTACGCCTTCCAAATCAGCTGGGGCTTACTCCACTGAAAAGTTAATGCCATTAATGCTTCTTTGTTTCTCCTCTTAATCCAACTGCTTTCTTCATTCTCTGGTATTTCAGAGCAATTGTTGCACTATGATTTAACATCTGTTTAGAGGTGCATTGCTTGTCTCCACTCTTTGCATACTTCAGGTTATACGTTGTTTTGGCTTGGGTAGGACTGGTATTAGCTGAAATGTAGCTTGATTTAGATTTTTGTTCATTTCTTTGTTTTTGTCGGTGCTGTTTCCTAACTTCTTCTCTTCCTTGAAGGCACATTCTGCTTCTGCTCTGGAGAACTATACAGCTCAGCCTGAAGGTTTCGCTAACTATCCATCAACGCCAGGAACACCATTTTCATTGCAGACAAGTCTGCCCCAGAGTGGATGGCAATAAATACCAGGCATTTTTAAAGACTGCAGTGGTTGCTTGACAGAGCCTGATCCTATTCACTTTGAAGGCTGTCTCTACGTTAGTGGGAACATGGTCTGAATTGGGGAAAGAACGGGAAAACATGAGGGTAAAAAGATTCTAGGAAGCTGTGTCAGATGTCAAACCAAATTTGTAATTGCATTGAGTTGATTCAGGGTCTGATCCTGTGAACTGCTGAGCATGCTTGACTCGCTTTTTAGCTTATAAGTTGAATGTTTGGTGTCTGACAGGATCAGGAACAATCAAACATATGTTAATGTAAATAGAGTAATTGGCTGTCAAACTGAATGGGGAGAACAAGTATACCTACTAGTGTGTATAAGCACCTATCCTGTTTATGTTTTGTATGGTATATGTGGTTAACATAGAATGGGATCTAGACTGAAACGAGATACTTAAGGCTGTAGACGATCTTTTTGTCTAGATGCACATTTGTTGTGCATAGATCAAGGTCAGTTTATGGTTTTTTGGATTTTTTCTTTGTATGTGAGAGGATCTCCTGTTAGCATCAGCAGTATGTTAAGGGGAGGCTAGATCAGAGGGGTGCGGGGGTTTTCTTATGCTTGGAAATACTGTCATGGGTTTGCTGCTGAATTGAGTACTCCTTTGTCTGAATCCGAGCAGGAGAGCTAGGAAATGATGCTGTACTGTGTTTGGGTAGAAGTGGGTTCTATTTTACTGGAGTGTGGTTTAGCTAGCTGAGAATATCTTTCCAAAGTACATACAAGCATTTTAATTTGCCTCTGAAATAATGTTCCATAACATTCTCCCTGCCCCCACACCTCTCTGTGAATTAATTAATTGTACTGCGGATAGGCTGCCTATCCGGCACTTTTGACTGCAGACTTTTGTGAATGTTTACAGACATGGGCCAAGTTCTTCTCTCCCTTATATTCATAAACTCACTGGTTCTCTATATGCTTTTCAGCTATAAACCACAACTTCGCGGTGCTTATGTTATCCTGTGAATATAAGTGGGAGCAGAATTTGGACCATGGATTTTTTAGTATTTTTCCTTGGAAAACGTACATGATTTTAAAGGCATATAGCTAAATTAACTGTATTGGTTAGGAAAGGTTATGATGCAGCATACAGAAAGGTCTTGCTTTGTTGGTGAAATTCAGTTGTGCGCTCTTCTAATAATGTTAGTACCTGTGGCAATGTGTAACACATCATTGAATATCATCTATTTAAGATAAACTCTTGATCATGTTCTAGAGACAGTAGAGATGAATGAATGATATTCAATCCTGTGATTAAATTAAACCGTAGAGGATACTATGCTGTAGAAAAGCTCTGCACCTAGAGTTTTACTTTTTTAAAGATGAATTCCACTGGGAGATGTTGCTAATGTATTTTCTTTCAAGATGTGAACAAACTTTTTTAGAACATTAACGGAAATTCCTGTATTGGTTTTTAACACAATTTTTTTAAATAAAAAGTTTACAGTCATGACAAAATGGCTTTGCTGACTATTTACGTATTTGCCTAAAATACAGATAAATAAACTTGTTTTTACTGAGACACTTCCTAATGTTTGATCTTGCTTATGCTGTTTCTTTATGATGCAGAATTATATACTGAATTGTAAAAGTGCTTTCCTAAAGAGTGGCAATAGAAATATCTCATGAAGAGTTTAGAAAGAAAATGTAAATTGTGTCCTCAATATTTTGTCAGCAATTGGGCAGTCTTGCATTTTAATAATCAAATTTACGTATTACTTTGAATCTGAAGATAATAATGTATTGCACTTTAACTTTTTTTTTTCTGTGAAGCTAACTGATTTCTAATGATTTTCCACTCTGAACTGCTTTTAAAATCAGTGCCTTCTATCTTGACTCCAGAAATCTGTGGAAGAAATCTCTACCATATTTCATTATACTTTCCTTCTCATTCTTTTAATGACTTGTTCTTTGTAGATTTGTAGATCAGTTGGAGAAGGAGAGAGTTAAAATATTGGTATCTTCACAAGAGCAAAATGGCTTTTGTCCCATAGATGTGAATGTAAAGTAGTTCAAAGTCAGTAAGTATTTTGTAATGTCACGAGGTGCTGAGTTTGATCTCTGATTTGAGTCCTAGTTTCCCCATCAAGCAATCAAAGTTTAATTCACATTACCTGTAGTCAAAAACAAGTACCAGATATCAGCTGTTATGCAGTGTTTATCAAAAAGTAAGCAGTTTTTAGGTCTGTTTCTCCAAACACTTCTTGAATGGTCATGAGGTGTGGGTTGTTTTTTCTGTTTAAACACTAGACAATTCAGAAGTATCTAGGAGACTGTGAAGCTCTGTTTCTCCAAATGAAAACAGGTGAGAAGTAGTGAATATTCACTGTATTAAGTGCTACTCTCCTGAAATAATATACTTAGAATCATAGAATCATTTAGGTTGGAAAAGAACTCTAGGATCATCTAGGCCATCCTTCATCCTAACATCCCCTGACCCCTAGACAATGTCCCGAAGCGCCACATCTACTCGTTTTTTTAACACCTCCAGGGCTGGTGACTCTACCACTTCCCTGGGCAGCCTGTTCCAGTGCCTAACCACTCTTTCGGTAAAGAACTTCTTCCTAATATCCAATCTAAACTTCCCCTGGCACAACTTGACGCCATTATCTCTCGTCCTGTCATTAGTTACTTGGGAGAAGAGACCAACACCAGCCTCACTACAACCTCCTTTTAGGTAGCTGTAGAAAGCAATGAGGTCTCCTCTCAGCCTCCTCTTCTCCAAGCTAAACAATTCCAGTTGCCTAAGGCACTCCTCGTAAGACATGTTTTCTAGAACCCCTCGTCAGCTTCATTGCCCTTCTCTGCACCCACTCCAGCACCATTTTTTTTATATGGTGCTATCTAGCCACTTTATCCAGAAAAAGAGTATTTCATGCATAGCTGGTGTAGTTTTACGTAGAAGCTCGTCGTCAGTGTTAAGAGTGAGCAGGTAAGCTAAAAAACATTAAACTGTCGAGTGTTTTGTCTAGAATGGGCTCTGGTTCCTGCTGAATAATACTGAGCAGCATTTTGTAAATTGAACTTTCCAGTGGTTGGGATTAAGGTAATTTTCAACTTCTTAAATATTTCTCCTGATGTAAAATTGGTTTTTATTAATTTTTTTCTCTTCAGGAATGAAGTCTCTGTTCTGCATTGCAGCAAACTCCTGTGACCCAGTCTTGGTATTTCTGAAGGGGGTAATTTGTCCTGAGCTCTTTCATGCTTACTTGAGCACCATTTTTGCTGGATCTTAGAATGGGCCCGTGCTGGGAAAGGGCTGTTGCTGCATGACTTAATTCTGGACTATGATTTTTCCATTGTTCAAGTTGCCTATTACTGCCATATTTCAGCTGTGTTGACAGACTCCAAAGATAAGGTGCAGTGAAACTTTATTTGAAATAAAATTTTTATTTGGAACAACTAAGAACATAACGGGATTGTGTTTGCAAATGCAGGTTTCAGTATTTCTTTCAAGTGCTTTAATTGCAGCTGTAGTGAATATGAGATAAACAGAGCAATTTTCCATCTTCCTCTATTTGCAAGTGAGTGTTGTGAGTTAGGCTGGGTCTGGAAGGAACCTTGCTATGGTATTAATTACAGAACCACAGAATGGTAGGGGTTGGAAGATACCTCTGGAGATCATCTAGTCCAACCTCCCTGACAGAGCAGGTTCACCTAGAGCAGGTTGCACAGGAATGTATCAATGTTTATAAATATTTAAGGGGTGGGTGTCAAGAGGATGGAGCCATCTTTCAGTGGTGCCCAGTGACAGGACAAGGGGCAACAGGCACAAACTGGAACACAGGAAGTTCCACCTCGACATCAATAAAAACTTCTTTACTGCAAGGGTGGTAGAGGACTGGAACAGGCTGCCCAGAGAGGTAGTGAAGTTGTGTCTCTGGAGACATTCAGAACCCACTTGGACAGCATCATGGGCAACCTGCTCTAGGTGAACCGGTTCTGGCAGAAGGATTGGACTAGGTGATCTCCAGAGGTCCCTTTCAACCCCTGTCATTCTGTGTAATAGCTCCAGGTGAAAGATCATGTCATCTTGCCCAACCTGAGCCTTTGTGCTGCTTTCTGAATAGAAGTTGAAGGCTTAAGCTACATGAGCACGCTGCAGAAACAGCTGAACTGCCACCAACACGAACCACAGTCATCTAATGTTGCTTCTGAGACCGTAAGTCCTGCTGAAGTGGCTTTGGACTCAAACTGGTTTTCTTTATGGTCCTGCTCTGCAACACAGGCTTGTGCCAGGCTGTTCAGCACCGGTCAACTTGCAGCTTGTAAATGGCATTGCTCCAGAGCACTTGTGTGTCTTCTCTGAGTGTTTCCTAGCACTTTGGGACAGAGTTATTCACATGCCCCAGTATAGCCCCAAGGAGAAAGGGTGAAGATTGCCCTGCCTTTGACTTCAGATTTTTGAAACAGGGAATAGAAGTGCAGCTGAAGTTAACCCAGAGAAACTAATGCAGCAGTGTTCCTGAGCACAACAGGAAAACACCATCTGCTTTAGTCACCTTTCAAGGGATACATTTACAGGCACCTCAGGGAATTGTCAGTGAGCAGCGGGGAGCAATTATTTCTGTTAGATTTTAATGTTTTGCTCATCTCTCTGATGGTGTAAGCAGCTGGGTAGATTATGGCATTCAAATGGTTTAGAATAAAGTCATTTTCAATACAACCAAGTTGCTCTACACTTAAGAGATGTTGGGGTGGTTTTACGTATTATGTTTTCGCTTCTGAAGTAATTAAAGCACATTTTTCTTCTAACTGTTCACCCTTGCTGCCTGGCTAGTAGGCATCTGTCCTGAACAGGTTTGATCTTACAGCGTAGCATGAGAAGCCAAATAATGAGGACAATGCTTTGAATGACTTCAAATGGATATCGTCACATACTAGGGAGGATATTGCAATAAGCATGTCGGTCCTAGTTTTGCTAGCTGTTGGTGCTTAGGTTTTCACTGTGATTTAAAACGTGCATTCAGTGGTGTAGTTTCCTCTCTGTGAAGCTGAGAAAGGGTTCTCTGGGGAGCAGTCAGCTTTGAATGATCCATCTGGGGCCAATATGGTTACTGGCAGGATTGAAGACTTAAGTCAACTGAAGCTGGAGCCAGATCTTCAAAGATGTTCTAGGTAATGAATGCCCACAGAAAACAGCCATATAATTAATGCAGCTCTATGTCAAACTCATATGTTACGTATGAAAAGCCACCTCTCATTTTTTCTCAGATAGCAAGCAACAGATTTGTGTCCTTTGAGGGGGCTGCTTTCCGATGCTGCAGCCTTCAGAAATGGCCTAGTCTGAAATGCTGTGCTTGGGTTTGATTGTCAATATTAAAAACTGTTTTGTGAAAAATACTCTTTACTTGCAGAAAAATTTTAAGGCTCTGGACCTGAAATCCTTCTACTGTGGTTTTTAGGTTATCTTGCATAACAGGGTTCAACCGATAGTGATGGACACTATCTGGAAGTATGCGATGAGCTATACTACACAGCATGAGGACCTCACCTGGAAGATTATTTATATTGCTAGTGTTTGAACAGTAGCTGAGCCCCATAATATTAAGAGGAGCAGGACTCAGTAGAGCACTTTGGCTTCAGAGAATAATGGAATCATTTAGGCTGGAAAAGACCTTTAAGATCATCCAGTCCAACCATTAACCAAACATTGCCAAGTTGACCACTAAACCGTGTCTCTAAATGCCACTTCTACACATCTTTTAAATATCTCCAAGGATAGTGACTCCGCCACTTCCCTGGGCAGCCTGTTCCAGAGCTTGATAACCCTTTCAGTGAAGAAATTTTTCCAAATATCCAACCTAGACCTCCCCTGCTGCAACTTGAGGCTGTTTCTTCTCATCCTATTGGTTGTTACCTGGGAGAAGAGACTGACTCCCACATTGCTACAACATCCTCTCAGGTAGTTGTAGAGAGTGGTAAGGTCTCCCCTCAGCCTCCTTTTCTCCAGGCTTAACCCCAGTTCTCTCAGCTGCTCCTCATAAGACTTTTATCTTTATCTTCTCTCTGTGTCCTGTCTTGTTTAAACTCTCTGGTGACAGATATTACTGATTCATAGAAATAATTTCCAGCTTTGTGTTTGTGGGGTCTAAAACCAACTGGCCCAAGTGCATCCCCAGCCAGAAGATGGCCACAGAAGACCACGGAGTTACATCAGAGACAACCCTGATCCACAAGACTTTGTTTTTGTACACATCCCTTTCTCACCAAGGTGATTAATTCCCTGAGGGTTCTAGTACAAGTGGGGATTCCTTCTTCTCTCATCCTGCCTCTCTTCAGTGCTTCACACGAGCACTGGGCAGTTTCAAGGCATGCTGCTGTCTCATCTGTGAGTGGATCAGAGCTTCCCTGGAATGGGATGGATCCCCAGAGAGAGACACCCAAGAAAAACAACACAGAGCACCTAATTGGTAAGACTCACTTTGTGTCTGTGGGGGGATTCTCAACAGAATAGAGCAAAACTAACCAAACAAAAAAAGTACATTTGATCCCAAGTGTTCATCATGTCTCCCACATAGGCTGGAGATGAAAATTCAGTCTGCTACTGTGAGTAACAGAGCAGATTGCCTCCTACTGCCCTGCAGGCACGTGTTGGCATCTACCTTCCAGCAAAATGACCCCAGGGACTAAATGGCTGATTCAGCTACCAGTGTACTTGGCTATGTAGAAATGGGGTGCATAGGGAAAAATACGCGTTAGGGAAAGTGGAAGAATTTTTCATCCCCAAAAGGACACTTGATATGTTTGGACTTGTGTGATGAACACCTTGGTGCTCTCTTCAGGCAAGGGAACTGATGCCAAATTCAGCTGTGTGCTGTTTTCACCTTTGTGGTTGGCCATAAGTATGGATGGTGCAGTGGGACACGCATGAGTCTTGGCAGGTTTGATTTGAGTGCTTGTAGAAAGCAGAGGGTACATTGTGGTTACAAGAGGCTGAGTTTGCTCCTCTTTGGTGAGGCTTGAGAGGTTTTTGCCCGCAGTTTGTTATATTTTTAACAAGACAACTTAGATATGAGCTTTTAATTTCTTTTCAAGTTTGATACCCGTGATTTTGTGTGGCAAGTGTGTTCATGATATACCATGATGAATGTATCAATAAAAAATAAAGTGAATGTTACAAGTGTCCTGGAGCTTTTTCACAACTGCCAATTGATGAGCTCCTACATTTTGCAGTGCATTGCAGCTCTTGCTTTGCTCTGTAGACCCAAGTGAGTTTTTTTGGTGGTTATGACTATTCTAATCCATATACAGGCATGGCAAAGCCAAGTCACTGGTATGTTAGGTTGTGACTGATCCTTATTCTTCACTGTTTTGTTTTTCTGGAATCTTCCATTTGTCTTGCGGTTAAATGGTTTGAAACTTCAGGGTAATCACAGAGAATTTGTGGTGGTTTTTGAGTGGCTAGGTCTGGATTCACTATTAAGAAGGCATACTTTCATATTCTGCTTTTCTCATTGGGACCTGCATTTTTAGCTGGCATCAGGATCTCTAGGACAGTTCTCATGGAGAAGGATTCCATTGTACTTTGTCAAGTTTTGGATGTGTGCTTTTTGGCCATGGTGTCGATCTTGACCCTCTACCTCTTCTCAGCTGCTCAAATATCAATCTGCAGAGGGCGGGCATTTGTTCCTAGCCATTCCTCTGGTCTCTGGATTGTGTCATTCCTACCAGGTATCTTCACAGTGGTCTCAGGTGGATGATGGCAGATGATGCTACAATCCAAAATTGCTTTTGAGGAAGTTCTTCATAACCAAGTTTGGCACTGGAGGAAAAGATCTTTGGACATTTCTCTGTAAGCTAATCATTTAGGTGAAATAAAGAGAGGGAGTACAAAATGTGGAGATCTGTTGAACAAAACTTCCCTTCATTGTTAGTTTCAGATTAAGAATTGTGAATGATGCCTATTGCACGAGTTTCCTTCATCTCTTTCCGCTGATTAGAAGACACTTGACAGCTGGTACTGCATGTACCTGTTGTAGCCTGACACACCACTAGCGTAATGTCAAGTACACTGCATGGCAAACAAGCAGCAGTTAAAGCATTAAAGATTTTCAAAAGTCCTGCTTCATACACCTGGCCTTAAGGTATGCATGGTAATTTACTCAGGGGAGCTCCTCAGATCATTTCTACCACTGACTGCAGAATGGCTGGTTATACCTCATGGAACAACCAGGGATTTCAAATTACTTTTTGTTGGAAAGGGTTGGGAGGAAAGCTGTGCTCTTGGAGCAGAATGCTGTGCCCAGTTCGCAGGGAGGCCATTTTGGACAAAAACATATTTATGTGCGAGTGATTAATCTGCAGTGGGTGCCTCAGAGGTAGGATGGGCAGAACTGCAAGCAGTAAAGGGCTTGGTTGTGACACCCAGGTTTGCAGGGCAGCTAATATCTCCAGCAGGCATAGTCCAGCTATTGACAGAGAGGGGAAGGAGCTGCAGTAGGGCTGTGTTGTGCCTCATCCTCCTCCGAGGTTGCTGTGGATTTTCTGGCAAACCTGTTAGTCTGGCTCCACTGGTCTGTTAGCTTGTACCTTACAGATCAGGTAGCCTCATGCTGTTTCACTTTGGTGACAAGGTTTTTCTCACAAAGTATGAGATGAATTGGTTTCTATCTATCAGTTTCTATCTACATATAAGTCTTATTTGATGTCAGAAATTCCCAGTGCTACCCTATACCTTTAAAGAAACAGATGCAAAACACATGTCTTTCCATCAGCATGGGGGAGGTTCTCTGAGGAGAGCTCTGAGCTGTCCTTCTCTCCTGCCTTTTCCCTTTGCATTGAAAAACAGGCTGTGGTGTTTAGCTTCCGATCTGCTGATGCTCATGCCTGCAAAAATACTCTTCTGGCCCAAATCTGGCAGCCCTTGGGGCTAGCCCAGCCCACATCCCTGCTGCTTCTGCTTCTCTCATGACTCTCCAGGTCCAAGGTGTTTCTGCAGTTAGCAAAATTCAGATGACCTTGCATCATTCTGTCCTGGTGGCAGAACTGTCCTGTTTCACTCCTTGCCCTCTTCCATTCCTCTTCTTTGAGGACCTCATCATCTCCAGTTTCTCTTCAAAGAGCAGCTGTTCCTTGATAATGTTTTTCCTTACATCCCAGACTTTTAGTACTTGAACAACAACTCACCACCGCCTTCCCTTCAGACACTAAAATAATTAAATTATTTTGATATATTTTTATTTCATTATGATGAAATTTTGGGATGAGACAAGCTGGACACAGTGAGAAGAGTGCACAAAGTGCATAGGCGTGCATTTTATCAAGCACTGATTTTGAAGCTTGTGGTCCAGTGGATGAACTGGTCCATCAATATTCCTCAAAACATTAATCTAAAGGCAGCAAGAGTTCCCCTCATTTTCCTTATTACCTGTTTCACATAGACTAAATATTTTGCCCCAGCCCTGGTGTGCTGACAGAGATTCATAGAATCACAGAATGTTTCAGGCTGGAAGGGACCTCTAAAGGTCATCTAGTCCAACCTCCCCACACAAGTAGGGACATCTACCTAGGTCAGGTTACTCAGCCTCATCAAGCCTGACCTTGAATGACTCCAGGGATGGGGCCTCCACCACCTCTCCGAGCAGCCTTTTACAGTGCTCTATGACCCTCCTGTTAAAGAACTTTTTTCTAATGTCCAACCTAAATCTATCTTTTCCTAGCTTAAAACCATTACTCCTTGTCCTATCACTACAAACCCTTGTGAATAAATCTTCCCCTGCCTTCCTGTAGGCCCCCTTTAGGTACTGGAAGGTCAGTATAAGGTCCCTCCGGAGCCTTCTCTCCTCCAGGCCGAACAGCCCCAACTCCCTCAGCCTGTCTTCATATGAGAGATGCTCCATTCCCCTGATCATTCTGGTGCTCTCCTCTGGACACGCTCCAATATGTTCACATCTTT
>VZZY01021783.1:1629-119694 GCA_013400335.1 Eurystomus gularis | reverse complement strand
CTGCACCCCCCAGCTTGGTATCATCTGCAAACTTGCCGAGGGTGCCCTCAATGTCACTGTCAATATCATTAATGAAGATATTAAACAACACTGGTCCCAGCACAGACCCCTGGGAGACACCACTCATCACCTCCCTCCATCTGGACATTGAGCCGTTGACCATCACTCTCTGGATGCGACCATCCAGCCAGTTCTTTATCCACTGAACAGTCCACCCATTGAACCCATAATTCTCCAGCTTTGAGATAAGGATGTTGTGGGGGACTGTGTCAAAGGCCTTGCAGAAGTCCTTTCATATCATGGATACTCCACCCAATAATATAGTCATATCCATGGATACTCCACCCAGTGATTTATTTCTCCTTCACAGCCTCCAGCTTTTGCAATGCATTTAATTTTTCCTCTTTCTTGCCTTTTGTAAAATGTACTTTCTGAACCTTCTAACCTTTTGTGCAGAAGGGCCATAAGGTTGTATGTTTGGTTTGGCCTTCTATGACCTTCTGTGAGCCATGGGAGGGAGGAAGAGGGAGTTAATCTCTGTGGACTTTGCAGTCCCTCATGATTGCACTGGGCTAGATCTGCATCCCTTGGATAACTTCAAAATCTGTATTCATTGCTCTTCCTTATGTTTTTATAGCCGATAGGCGGGAAGGAATTGGTGTCTGTGGTTGGATCCTGGTTTCCCTTTCGTTCCTCCTGGTGCTCATCACCTTTCCTATTTCCATATGGGCATGTATCAAGGTAAGATAGTGGGATTTCAGGCACATAAAGATACAGAATGCTCTATTATCATCGCTACTACTTATGTTGATTGATTTGTTAATTTTGTTAAGGCAAGGCACTTCGCATTTATTTTTTTGGGAATCATAAGGGCTTGCAGTGAACCTACAAGTAAAGCTTGGTCTGGGACCAAAATCTATGTTCTTCCGCTGACTTTCTGTATCACAACTTATTTAATTTCTTCCAATCTCAACTTCCGTCATCAGTTGAACTTCTCTGCTTTACAACACTGGGAGAATAATTCTACAAACTTTTCTGAAGAACTCATATTTGATGCTGCCAGCAATAGTGATTAAGATGTGTACATGGGAATGTGGGTCCCTGCATTGAGCGACCATAGAACATAAACCCACAAAATGACCCTTCAAGATACGGGTGTAATATGAATAAAGCAATTTTTAGCAGTGAAGTACCAGAGTGGTTGCCCTCAACACCAGACCTTGAGTAGTCCTGATACACTAACCAAAATCGTTAGCTAGATCATCTGAGGTAGGACAAACTTTGCCTACTCTGAGTGCAGTACTGATGTTGACAGAGTTGTGGGTAGCCTCATTAGATCACCAGCACTTCTTTCACATTTTATCTCTTTTATAACCTGTTTGCAGGGCCAGGGTCTGTCATTTTCCAGCAAAGCATGAGGTGAGGACAATACATAATGTGCCTAGTGATTTGCAGCTTTGTTAGTTCCTATGTTATTTGTACTTTTTTCACATTTAATATGGATACCAAAGATTAAGAAAAAAATCAGACCAGAGAGTGGGAATAGAATTGGTTGTAAAATTCTAAATGTATATTTTCCTAGGTTATCAGAGAATATGAACGTGCTGTTGTATTTCGGCTGGGACGTATACTGTCTAAGAAAGCAAAGGGACCAGGTGAATGCATGCAGTTTTATTCTGTTAAGATGCATTGGTTTTCATTTATTATGATGTTCTCTAACCACATAAAGAATTGCCGAGGTCCATGAAATCCTTCTTCATGGCATAGTGGGGGATTGAGATGATTTTCTCCGCTGCAGTTCCTTTACGTGCAGGCTATTGGTTTTTCTGAATAAAGCCCCCCTCCTGTCACAGCACAACACTGAAGGTTGAGGACCTTGATACCAGGTATGGCTTCGCTTTTGAGTAGGTTGGACAATGGACAGTTGACCTTATGCTGCAGACACTGTTGGGTGACCAGGGAGGTTTAAATGCATTTTCAGGTCTGCCGCAGGCTGAGATTTGAAGAATAACTACAAGTCTCCCTCTCCAGTGAAGGGAGAGTGGGGACTCCTTCACAGGATGTGTCAGATGTTGGGACAACATTCCTCATGGGGGAGCCTACAGGTGGTGCTGGAATCTGAACCTTGGGGATGTCTTTCCTGGGGACACATGTACTGTACTGAAAATGGCTTGTGATTTAAAAAGGGGAAACTAAACAAAGACATGGAAGGAATTTTTGCTGAAAGACTCATGGCAGATTGGAGACCAGAACTGCAATCTGCTCATTCTCAGTCCAGAGCCCTAGGTCATTAAACTGTAATAAATTCACATTATTTGCAGATACCTGCATTTCCCTCTGTTATCTGAAAATGCAAAACCTCACTCTTGTCACTTCCAGTAGCAGAAAGGACAGCTGTAGTAATAAGGTGGGGTCATTCCCCTCCCTGTAGATATTTCCATCTGTTTGCCTTGTATGGGGTACCTGGTTCTAGACTTAGCTTTTGGAAGCATTGAATCTAATTATTTTTATTTTTCAGGTTTGATCCTCATACTTCCATGTACAGATACGTTTATCAAGGTTGATCTTAGAATGGTTACCTGTAACATTCCTCCACAAGAGGTAACTATTCTCAAGCAGTGATCTAAGATAGAAATAAAAAATAGAGCTGGTTCATGGCACGATCAAAAATAACAGAGGTGTCTTATAGTCTCACAGCTGTGAGCTACCATATAGAATTTAGCTTATTTGCTGTATCTTCTGACTTCCAAACTGCTTACAAAACTGATACTTATGAAAACCTTCAGATACATCACTGCAGATCAAACAAACTCCTCTTGCTGATGTTCAGAATCGTGAGATAAGAAGGAGGAGAGAGAGAGCTGCAAATGGGAGACAGAGGACAAGAGAGGAGAGGCTAAAAATTTCCCAATTGTATTACTATTCCACACATGGAAATGAAGCAATAGACTGCCATAAGGTATCCAGAAATGAATGCCCTGATAAAATTGTATCAGACATACAGCTCACCATTCAAAAAAGCCTTCACTGATGTGGTAGTCATATGCTTGAAGGTACACACCCTCTGCATGCTTCTGAAAACACACATTACCTATAGGTAACAAATCTCCCTAAATTAACAGGAATTAGCAGATATTCATCCACAAAACTCAGATCCAAGCAGGAATGGAGAGGTGTATCTGTAGGCGTTTTATGACAAACAATGACTGAAAAATTTAATCTGAAGAATCTGTTGCTGAACAATGCCTGTCCTGATAAAGTCCACACTGTCCTGTCCACACTCCATGTGGCCCCAGCCCCTCTGCAATACAATGCTTCTGCTTGTGGAGTTGGTATTGCTGCCCTCTTCCTTATATGAAAAGCAGAGGGAGAAGAGATGGCCCCAGGACACCTTTGGCCCCCAAGATTGTCCATTGTGTCCCCCAGGAGCTGTTTCTTGGACCATTATCTTTCCTTAATCACAAAGATCCTTTTCTCAGAGTGCGGGTTGTGGGGGTGCATGTGGTGGAACGAAAAATGTCTCACCTGAGATGGGATGCTGGAAGGAAGATGGTTGCTGTACTTCTTCTGCAAAGGCTTAGCAGCTTTTGGCAAGGCCTATATAGTGGTTATCAGAGCTTTTGTGAAGCTTTTACTTGCAGGTAAAAGATGCTGAGGAGGGAAGAGATAGCAGAGCATCATCAATGCTGCACTGAGGCCAACTGCCTGCCGAGGCACAGGGAAGTTGTCTGTCACAAAATGACACAACTGCTCTATGCATACCTAAATATTTTTCAGAGTTTCTTCTGACAATTTCTTGCACTTTGCTTTACATTTTTGTTTTAATTTTCTGGTGTTTCTTACAATGTTTAGGGAAGGTAGAACAGATCTTTCAAATTGCATGCGATGTATAAAATCATTAATGGCCCTTTCTACAAGAAAGAGGATGACCATCACTTACTATTGCAGAAGAAGTTATATCTCAAGTTATGAAATTCACTTACTATTGAAACAGTTGTTTAAAGGCTACGTACAACATTCTGCCCCAGTTTAAACTTTGGTGATGCTGAATAGCTTCCTTGAAGTCGTTTCTCAGGGGAATGACAAAGAAACCAGAAGATATTCTTAATTTCCTTGACTTATCAGGGCCTTTTGCTCACTAATGAGAAAAAAAAAAATAAATTATTCCCCTTCCTTGGCAAAGGATGTGTTCTTGGATCCTTCTCTAACTCTGTACCCTTCTTGAATGCAGATTCTCACGAAAGATGCCGTTACTATCCAAGTTGATGGGGTGGTGTACTACAGGATCCACAGTGCTGTCAGCGCGGTGGCTAATGTCGCTGATGTCCACTCAGCTACCTTCTTCTTGGCACAGACAACTCTGAGAAATGTTCTGGGTACACAGAGCTTGGCTCAACTCCTGGCAGGTCGTGAGGAGATTGCACACAGTATCCAGGTAAACCTGGCTCTCAAAATTCACTGATAAGCATGGACGTGTATTCTGGGAATTACAAAATTAGAAATAATCTCTCTTTCTTGAACAATGATAACAAAATTTTCCTTTATGTTTTCTTCAATCCTTGCTTATAGTTAGAAAGAGTTATTCAAAAGGTATTTCCCCAGCTTCTTGTAGAAGAGTTATTTCCTATCAAAAAGCAATGAAGATTCTGGAATTATCCAGTGACTTGAATAAATCAGTTTAGTCTTTACGCAGAGGCTGCTGCAAGTGGTGAGAAAGAAATCTGCTGCTCATGCGAAACTCGATCTTGAGCAGACCCTTGACTGAGGTTTAATCACGGCAAGGCTTGTATCTCCTGTCATAATGGTGAAGTGCTGGGGCCCAGGTTGTGGGCCCCAAGTTGGAGTTGACCTGTGGATGAGTCACAACCTAGCAGAATGTTTTGGTTTTTCTATTGGCTTCATGTTCTAGAGGCAGAATCTGGCCCACCTGTGTTTCTGTGGCTCCACCCTCACCCAGGTAGTCATGATTGGGGTGCTGGGTGAGGCCAGGACTATATTAACCAGGAGCTGATTAGTTAGAAGAGCTTCCTGTTGGGTGTGGCTTCTGTTGGGGCTGGTTGCATCTTGTGGAGCTCTCAGTGGTGTACTTCCATGTGAAGGGCCCTTGAGGGTGCTGTCTCTGTGCGTTGTGTCCAACAGATGATGCTGGCACCACAGTGGGCAACAGAGGAGCTGGGCCCACAGGAACTTATGACAGGACTGTCTGAAAGAAGACTTCTGAGGGGATGTTGCTGAGTTCAGCGTTGGCCCGTGTGATCAGGCAACTGACGGCAGCATAAAATGATGATGGCTGAACCAGCAGAACAAACTGAGAGTACAGAACAGAGTTGTTTAATGTTTTAAAATGTCATCTCTTTTTTATTTTTATTTTTTATTTGGCAGCCAAGGAGGGAGCAGAGAAGAAATCTAACACCTGAATTGCTCTTTTCAGTCAGAGACAGGGCATAGTCAAGGAGAGACTGTGCCCCTCTCCAGCCAGGAGAGTGGCCATGGGCAGAGCCAGAGTCACAGTGGTGACATGGATTGCAGTAGAGGCCAGGAGCCTGCTCACAGACAAGTATGTGAGTGCTGCAGGGCTGTGCTGTCTCTTTCACCCATAGTGTGCTTTTACAATTGTGCTGGTTTAGGAAGTTTCTGTAGTATTACTTTGTAAAAGGGGAGAAGTTGGGTAAGTGCCCATCTGAAGAAAGGATAGTGATCATAATTTAGGAGACAGTAGAGGAGCCACACAGGAGACACTGGTGTTGACCAGTACTTTTGTCATAAGGTTGCGCTACCTGCCATACGCACACCACGTTGGATGTTAGTGCCTTCAAAGAGCTCTGTCTTTCTGTTGTGCAGGTTTGCACACTACCTTTCCTTCTGTCCAAGAGGCAGCGTACATGGTTTTGCTTTCTTTCTGCCATCACTGTGCTCTTCATGGTGGGTTGTGTGTTTTTCCCTAAGGCTATCCTTGACAGTGCCACAGAGCAGTGGGGAATCAAAGTGGCTCGAGTGGAAATCAAAGATGTCAGGATTCCTGTGGCCATGCAGAGGGCAATGGCAGCCGAAGCAGAGGCTGCTCGAGAGGCAAAAGCTAAGGTGAGACCCACAGCAATGTCTACCCACAAGCTCCCTTATCCTTCTCCCAGGCATCCAAGTACCTGCTTGTTTTCTCCTCATTGTAAATGTGGATTTTCCCCACCATGGGCAGTGTCACCATACCATTTCCATTTCTGTTACTTTGCAGGTTGTGGCAGGAGAAGGAGAAATGAATGCTTCTAAAGCCCTCAAGCAGGCCTCCATGGTGCTGGCAGAGTCTCCAGCAGGTCTTCAACTGCGCTACCTGCAGACATTAACAACCTTGGCAGCAGAGAATAATTCTACCATTGTCTTCCCTCTCCCTGTAAATATGCTTGAGAGTTTGGGAATGAAAAATAGAGGAGGATAGAGATTGTTCTACGCTAGCTCCTAGGGCAGAGGTTTAAAGGACATCCCAGGAATCAAGGGGTTCCAGATTACCAGAATTAAAGTGGAAGCATGCTTGGGTAAAATAAGAGTAAAAAATAGTTTGATACCACACATAGCTCCTGCATTAGGAGACTGCATTTGCAAAGCTCAGGCACTAAGCAGTTTTGTCTTAGACTCATCTCCAAGTGAAATGGAAGCAAATAGATAAAATGCAATTAAATACATAAAATGTATGTTAGACCTAATATGAAATGTTAACAATGCTTTCACCACATTTTACAGAGTCTTGAGTGTAGTGATTATTTGGTGACTTGTCTGCTAAGCAAGAACCTCTGAGCTCTTGATGTACTCCACACAGCAAAACGGTCAAATGTTGGTTTTTCACTCAGGTCCTGTGGAGTGGAAAGAAGAATTTGGCCCCTAACCTTAGATGTATTCTCTCATAACTATGAGCAGAGTTACTGGATAACTGGTATGTCAGTGGATCAGCCAATTCTTTATCTTTTGCGAGTAAAAATTAGTACTTGCTTTACTGACCTCAGCTGGATTTCATCATATCACTGACATTTCTATAAGCTCAGTAATAGAAGGAAGAGAATACATACCCACGCATTACATTTCCTAAATCTGAAAGCTGGGGCAAACATTGAGGAAAGTAATAAATTTTCTTATGTTAATTTAAGTGCCTGTCTTTCGCTTTCAGGTTTCTTATCCTCCCACAAAGATGTCATGAAGCAGTGGTGCAGGTTTTCATAAAAAGAGCTTTCCCCACTCTCCACCTATGCAGTGCCTGGCAGCTGAGCAGAGGACATGGCTGATACTTGAGTTCAGCTGCCATTGTACCTGAGTTTACAGCCTTCAGAAAGAGCTAAGCAGGTCACATTGCTGGCACACAGTGACGGGCTGTCTGGTATGAATCTGAAGGCTCTTGTGGTGTAGCTGTTCTGGTAGGTGTTGCTGCCATGTAGTGTCTTCTCCACACAAGGATCACTGCTGGCCCTCCTACCTAGTAGGGTCATTTGACTCCAAATTAACCAGCTCAGCATAGACCTAACAATTATCATATTGTTGATACAGGCCCTTCTTATTTTCACTGTAGTGTAACACAAGAAGTCCATGTGGCAAACTTTTGTGCTCAGTAGATGTGGGCATGAAGACAGTGGTATGAGCATCTGAGGATGATGACCTGTTCAGCAGACACAGCTTTTTATTGCAGCTCTTCTCTACTTCAGGCATGACTGCCAAATGGCATTCTGCTGGCAAACTAAAGAAGTAAAACCTGTATTTGCAAGCCATCTATTACTGGTGTTATCAAAACATTTTCTTATCCTAAGAAAAGAGAAGTTTCATGGTTTTGGGTTTATTTAACATCATCAACATAGTTTACCATTTGTGGAAGCCTCTATAACTGTGGCAGCAAGACCCCCACCTTTCCCTGACAAGTCTTACATCTCCACTGCAGAGCTGTTTGCACAGGCACAGGAGCAGCAATGCTTTAGAAAAATGCAACCACAGATTTGCATCAGGTTGTTTGTTTTTTAAAGTAATGCAAATTTAATAAAACTCTAAAGGAAGAAAAGCTTGCAAGACATGTGACTACAGATTGCAATTAAAAAGCAGTTCTGTGCCCTCACTGACCCTCCTGGGTCAGGCACAGGTCTCAACCAGTCCAGTTGCCCATCCCTGATGCTGGGCCATTTCCAGTAGCGCGTATGGTAATCCTGCTATGGTACGAGTGGGGTCATTCATTTGCCTACATGAGGATTCATGATTAAAATCAGAAATTCACTGAAGTGCTGAAGCATGAGTGTTAGTATGTCTTTTTCTTTCAGCTGCAGTGTGACACAGGCTACACTTGGTAAGCCCATGAATGCCCAGTCTTCTTCCTGACCCACACAAATTTCTTCACCTCTGTCCAGTGACTGCCACAGCAGCAATTAATGAGCTCTGCAAGCACAATATTTTTTCATTTGATCCCATGCAGGATAGTTGCACTGTTGTATAATGGATCAGAGACAGAAATTCCTGCTCTCTCTTCACCAGCAATAGGGGCCATAAACACAGTAACTAGCAGAGTAACTGCAATTTTAGTTCTATTACCCCTCCTGCTCATACATCTACAAGAAAATCCCACAATCAGTAAAACAGCAACAGAAGCGGCTCTGCAATGTTTCAGGGCCCACTCTGAAGTACAGATTTTGCAAGAAAAATTCAGGAAGGAGCCAAGTCGCAGTCGCACAGATAGGCTGTGGGGAGCAGAACAATCATTCAGAAGAGGCACAGGCTGTTAGGCATGTTCATGAAGTCCTGCAGGTGACCACAGGCTTGCCGGTGAAGGGTGGTGCGGCACTCGCTGTCATCTGGAATTTGCTCTACCCAGGTTTGTGCATCAAGGAAGTACTGCATCCTGAGTGCAAGTGGAACAGGTAAAGCAGATAAGTCACTACTGCTGACCTGCAGCAATGGGAAACTGTAAACCTTGTGAGGTTGCATCCTTCCACCAAGCCATCTATGAGATCAGGAGGAGTTATATTAGCCAAGAAACTTGCCTGAAACTGAGTCTCACCAGCAGGTTAACGGAGGTTTGAATAATGTTTAGGAAGAGTCAGTGCTGTGCTGGGACAAACCTGGCTATACTTGTGTTTTGAATGACAGCAGATAAGCTTGGGCTAAGTTTCTGTCAGAGTTTTCTAGAGGGGCAACAAAAGCCCCAGTGAACAGCAATGGGACTCAGTGAAGGAGCATTTAGACTGAACAGAGTATCTCAAAATGTTTCCTAATTTTTTTGTGGTGAGAGGCAATGCAGCTTCAAGCATTTTATGACTAGTTTGGAGATTTTAGAGGCTACACCTGTGCTTGGAGTCTTTTGTCTTTAGTAGGCATCTGTTGAAGTAGGGCCCCTGTCTTAAGCACTCACTTTGGTGTCATATAGAGATGGAGAGAGGGGACTTTTTAAGGTTTTAGGAAGTGGTGTTTACAATTGGACTGAGAAGGTCTCCCTCCTAGAAGCTTTCAAAGGCACTACCTTTCTCCAGTTCTGCACAGGGTAATTAAATATTTAAGATAGCTTCCTCATGGACTACTTAACAGACTAAATTCCTCCTTAGATAAATTATCTTGAGAAATAAGAAGATGAGAAATGAAAAGAATATGTGTATCCATGATGTAACAGAAGCTTTGAGAGCTGCTTTTAGCCACAGTCCCACCCATTTATTTTGCAAACATAGGAGTTGTGTAAGGTTTTTGCCTTACACATGTAATGTAAGGCAACCATGTAGTATTTCCCATTCTCCTTTTCTAGCTGTGAGTCTTTAACCCAGCAAAGTGAGGGTCAGATTTTGGTTCTGAAAAGTGTGGGAACCAGGCTCTGCATAAACAGATGAGCCAATGGATTTGAGTGACTCAGCTCTTCTCCACAGCTTGCCTTTTGCCTACAGCATCAGTTAAGTTACTCTGCATTTTAGTAATGCCAGCAGAATCAGTTTCTAAGAAATCCGGCCTTCCTTTTGCTTTCTGGAGGTATTGTAATAGTTTGTGTAGCCTCTGGATACAGTCCGCGATAGCAGCCACTGCTGCTCAGAAACTATTGCACTTACTTGTTGTTGCAATCTACCGTTTGTCCATCTTTCCCCATGAGCAGGTATCGTTTGCCAGGAACCATGTTTAGCTTGCACGTGGAGCGTGTTAGGAACTGTCGGTGGGCGCCGACGTGGATGCTTTCATCGGAAGCTGTGGCACAAGGAGAGAAAACCCCATGAACTTTTCTAATAAAGAGTAGAATCATAGCCCCCAGGACACAACCCTTTTTGGTTGTTTCCCCCACTTTTAAGACAAGGCAATATTTCACTTGGCAATTGTGGCTTGACATGGGACTAAACAACAATGTTGTGGTAGTATATATTTCCTTTAATATTATCTGACAAAAAGTAAGTCATTTCAGCCTTAGCTGGTTTTCTTGGCCTTCTCAGTAGTTACTGAAGAAGCTGTTTTGCTGTAGAGACCTTTCAGGCTTTGTGAAGTTTGTTTGAATTTCAGAGATTGAAAGAAAAGCCAAAGGAGAAAGAAAACATGCTATCTTATATTTCAGATTATTCAGGCTCATAGTGGTTTTAGAAGCTAGCAAACTAAATTCAAATGTCTTAAGGCTCAACAATGCAACAAGCAGTGTTAAAAATTCACTCTTCTTAGCACACCTGACCTGAACTTCACTGATTTAGCTTTGACACTATTCCTTCTGAAGCTGATATGTAGGACATGTATTTGGTGATCTCCACATTAACATAACTTCGAAGATTCTAGTCTGGATTCTGGCCCAGAGGATTATTCATTCAAGAGCTGCACTGCCTATTACAGAAGTGGGCATCCAAGGCAGAAGGGACAGGTACTCAGGTACTGCAATGACATGAGAGCTGGAAAGAGGTTCATTCATCAGACAGCACATGTTATGAAGACACCATGTTGTTTGGCTGGAACAAGAGTTTTCAAAGTACATTTCAGAAAAAAAGCAAACAATAGCAATATTCTAATTTCTTACTCTCTTTCTAACTATACTGTGAGATGTTGTGCACAACTGCAGTGACAAATTCAGTGTTAAACCATCTTAAATTACTGGTAAAACACCACAGTCCAGAACCTTGAACAGCCCCTGCTTTCTAAAGTATTATATTACAAGTATGGAAAGTCTAGTATTCAAAAGAAAATTCTAAGAGTAGAATAAAAACCTGAAATAAAATATTTTAACGCTATCAAGATTTGAGAAAAATTTATGTAGCGTGCTAATCTGTGAAACCTAGTAATAAGAACTTTACCTATTTCCTGTGAAAACTTGCATTAATTTTACATATGTTACTTATAGACTAGAGAAAAGCCAGTCTTCGGTATTGTATGCTGGTTTAGATCTCCATTCTTCTGAAGAATAATACAGTATTACAGGTTTTCTCATAAAATCCAAGACCTTTCTATTGTTCCTATGCTACATGCTGTACTGAATTTTCATTTTGTTCAAGGAATGCAAAGATGGATGAGAATTACTTGAGAAAATGATGATTCTATGCCTCAGGTTCACTGCGCTTAAATTACCATGGTGTTTATTGGTTCATATTCTTCACAAATGGCCTAATACAGGTCAAACTCCGGGGCTATTCCTTTAACAAGTTATTATGTAATTTCCAATTCTCAATGTCCAATTTAAAAAAAAAAAATATTTTTAAATGTAATATTCTAAAGTATCCAAGCAGAATTTGAGGGAATAAAAATTACTTCTAAGTTGCATGGGCCATAGTATTCCCCTAAAGGGAAGGACAGCATAAATGTTAGCCATCCAAAACACATGTACTAATTCTATCAATATTCAAAGTAATCTGAGGTGTGCACATCTGCAAAATTCTCTTTTGCTGAACCCCAAACACAAGTAAGTGTTTCCCTCTGTCTCCTGAACCAACCCTTTATTTGCAAGGATTGATACAGAAATAATGCCAGGGGACCAGAGAATGAGAATTTATCCTATCCCACCTATCCTTGATAATAGCAACACGGACAAACCTCACTCAAAACAGCCACAGAAAATATAAAAGATAACTCTAGTTCAGTCATAAGCTGATTTGTATGCAACACTTTACATCATCATGGTTTCATGCCTCTTCTCAGCCTTTCCCAAGCCTGATAAAACAGTCTTCATAGCCTACTGATGCTCATAAGCTGCTTCATACAGCACAAGTCAAAGGGGTTTTTAAAGGGATTGAAAAGAAGGAGGTGAGAATGGGAAGAGACATCGCTTCAGCTTCAGATTCAAAGGAAGTTTCTCTCAGCTGCCAAGAAACAAAATGTTTCCAGTGCTTGCCTGTGAGTTGAGAATATAAATGCACTTGGACCCGGTCCTCTAAACCCTTTTAGATTCTGCAAGTTTTCTGGAGGGTTTAATGAAACTTTCTATCATAGTACTGTAATCTTCCATAGCTGGTGTTTTGATCACTAGATACATTTTCATTTCCCTACATACAGAAAGCCCTGGGTATGACCAATGCTCTCTCTAGACTCACAAAATATGGACCTGTTTTTCTGACATTGGCAACAGATCAGAAGTTGTGGGCATGAAGTACTGGGTAGCATCACAAATCCTCTGGGCAAAGATCAAAGGAGTGAGGTAATTATTCGGTTTCAGGCAAGGAAGATTTTGAAATCTTTGGAGTTGCTTTTCAAAGGCAATCTCTGGCTGCCAAACTCAAAACTGGCAACCACATGGTACCACAGTGGTTGAAGTCTGAAACATCATCTGACAGCCTTTCCAGAAATTACTTTGAAGAGTATCAGTGTGCAGTGATGCTGCTGATAAAGTAAATTTCACATGGGGACAGCTGGGATGGCAGGCCTGCAAAGAGACACTGTGTGAGAGCAGGGCAAATCTTTACACTGCACCTAAAGAAACATAGAGGAAGTCCTCTTTGTTGTTATCACAAGTATTAAATCAAAGTTCTGAAAGTTTTCTTTTATTCACTGCCTTCAGACAAGTCAGTGTGGACAACTCTTAGCCTGTTCTGCAAGGGTTACACATGCTTAATAATTAATTAATTAACACTTCAAATCTTCCTCTAGTATGAAAACAGAGGTCAGTGGATATGTCTACAGTAGAAAAAGAAGTGGCTCAGTAACAACAGTCTATAAAGTGAAATAGTTGATGCAGAAGACATAACATTCACACTGTGCATAGGTTTGGAGGGTCTATCTTAGATACGGACTGAATACAGCTGGAATGTGTCTTCTGATTTAGCTTCATCTGAAAGGACTGAAGCTCATGTACCCTGGGATTGCTGCACAATGTGAACCAAAGCAACCTACCCCTGAGCTGAACCAAATGAGGTTGCTGCACCAAATGAGCCTTTCAAGAAATCAGTCTTCTTGCAAGCCTAGGGTAGAAGTATATCTCACTGTAGTTTCTACAGTGAGAGAAGGCATCTGCATGGCTCATACTGGCTAACATTTAATCAACCTCATTTTCCTACAGGTAAATGAAAGGAGCCAAATATTTTGTACTTACTGGTTTTAAGGATTCTGTGGATTTTGGCCTCATAGTAATCAAAAACATTCTTCTGTGTACTATTGAGGATCTCCAGCTCGTACACTGCAACAGACAACAACTGTGTGAGGCCAGATGGAAACATGAAATTGCATTCAAAAACTGAAAAATAGGTATACTATTACCAGATGTCTATACAGAGGCCAGTGTACCACCGATTCTCAAGTCATGGGGGTATGAAAGACAACAGGATAGTAATTCTGTATATGTAATATGCTTTTAGAAAGTCAGGATTTAGTCAGCAACCTTTAGATTTGTATTCTTTTTGTGTATTTTTTTAAGAAGAAGCTCTTATGTGATTAGGTCTTCACTTTTTTCTTGTCCTTCTGTTAACATCTGACTTACCCAAGCTGCTGAAGCATTTTCCTTCACTAGGTCTTCCAACTTTTCATCCAAAGAAGAGGCCAGAAAAGCAAATTAACAAAGGAGAAAATAATCTAGCCCTGCAGAAGGAGCTGCTGAGTTATAGTACTCCGTGCAAAGCCTACTCTTTATCTTCTGTAACATTAGGGATATAGGGAATGGTGATGCTCACACCATGGGTCTTTTCTAAACCATGTAATGTAGTGTTGTCCATGCTTCCTTCTCCTAGCATCCCACTGCTCTAGGCCTGATACAGAAACCCTACCCATTTCAGGAGAGGTCTGGGCAAATAAAACTACAGCTGTATCCTTATTAAAAGAACTATGTTTAAAGTAAATTGACAGTTGTCTTTTATGCCTTACCATAATCCGCAACAGGATGGTAGCAGACAAAACTAAAGCGTGTGGTTTGTGTGATGGTTTTACTGAAAGTCGATCTTTGTTTTGGGCAGGGACCTAGAGTGAAGAAAATAAATAATACATCTGTCTCTATAGGCATGGATATTTAAATAGATATAGCTTACACATGTTCATTCACTCAACGTTATAACAGAGGACAAAACAAAATGGTAGAACGACTCCCTTAGAGGTGCAGTAAAGGGTTTTTACATACTTATGGACATGTATGTACATTGCATTCAACTCTCAAATCAGTCAGATATCTTAAAGAAATATTTTCAGTTTGGTACTGAACATACTGGATAATTCTTTTTGCCCTGTATTATGCATTAGGATAATTGTATTGGTCCTTTCTGGGCTTAAAAATTCTCATGTTAATGGTTCATAGAAGTAACTATCTTCTTTTACACTGGCCTATTTAGTCATTCCTTACCTTCCGCACACTGGCAAACATTGGCATTGCACACCTTTGAAAGCATGGCACTGTGCTTGGGAGCACTGTAGAATACGCTGCACTTCCTGTCTGTGGAGAAGAAACAAAATGGCTTGTCTTAGGGAGCTCAGGTGGAAAAGCCTATGCAGTAGAAACTACATTTGCAGCCCAACTTTTCCCTGGTCCAGAGAAATCAGAGCATTAAGTGGTTAGATGCACATCAGCAGTCCACAAAATTCTCTAGCCTAGGCACATAGAGCACAGGGATCACCTTGCCTTTCAGCTGGGAAACAACCTGGGTTGTTGCTTCTGGGTTGGCATGGTTTTTGTTTTGGTTTGGATTTTTTTCAAGGGGACAGTGATTTTTTGTTTGTTTGGTTGGTTTGCTTTTTTTGTTTGGGTGGATTTTTCAAAGTTATACTCTTCCCTTTTTAAAATTTTTTTTTATTGTTTCCTCTGAATAGCAGCCATCTTAAAAGCATCTTTAAACTGTAGAGCTACAGTGACCACTGCTCTGTTTCAGAAGAAGGAGATAGGATCACCAATAGTTGGTGATTTAAACCCTCAGCATCAGGCAAAGAGACATTTGACCTAATTTTCAAATATTGTTTACATAACTCTGGCAAACGGGAATGATTTTCATTTAACCTTTTTTGAATGGGTAATAAGCCTGATTCCCCCAGCATGCACAGTACATGAGCCAAATCTCTAAGGCTGCCTATCTTAGATGCATAGAAAGACAGCCTGACTAAAAAGATAATGTGAGTGGAACATGCTTAAAAGCACTGTGAGAAATAGGAACTCAGGAAATCTGATTTAAAAATCCATGAGTGTAGAAGTCTGTATTTTCAGTCCACTTGCAATAACAGACACTTCCTGAGAGGACTGACGTTTAGATGATCTTAAGCCGTGGTAGTAGAAGACAGTATTCGAGACAGGTTGTTTAATAGGTTTGAATATTCAACAAAATCACGTGGTCTCAAAACCACACCATTTCTCTGTGCCCTTACCAGGGTTGTAAAAGTCATAAAGGATGGCATTTGCTGGCTGAACCAAGCCCATTGGATTGATTTGCTTTGCCCCAAATGATATGCAATCTGGTTCTGATCCACTTGTGATCTGGAGGAAAAACAGAACAACAGTTATGATGTGTAAACTAACTCATTGTCCCTGGTCAGTTCCTTCTTCATTTGTGCCTGTACTAGCTGTCAAATGCTTGTTGGAATAGGTGAGTTAATCCTGATAGCTAAAGCCTCAACTCGAAGAAGCCATTTCCTTCCATGATTTTATGGGGAGATTTTGTGGCTGAGCTAAGCTTGGTAAAAGTGGTTTTGTGAGATACGTGAAGGTCTTCTCTGCCTGTAACTGTCTGATCTGGACTCACATCATCACTACTTTGGGGGTTACTTTTCAACTTTAGCTTATAGCCACCTTGCACAGGAGTAACAAGTGTAATACACATTCATAGCCTATCCTGTACTGGTGGCCACTGGTATATACACTTCCCTTAGCAGATTAGCTAAGGTCAGGGACAGCTTTTGATCTATGTTAAATACACAAATTATCTAGGACAGTCATAGCAGCAATAACATTTGCATTTTTTCATTTGTCTCTTGTCTTATATTTAAAAAAAATTATTGGATCTTGATCTAGAAATACTGAACTTCATATGGAAGGTATCCATGTGGAATTTACAGGACTACCAGTTAACACTGCATTAATCTCAGATGAAAAGTATTTCTTCTGGCTAGAATGGGTTTTTTTTCTTTTTTTTTTTTTTTTTTTCAGGGTTGAGGGTAGAGATTTGTGGCAAAGCCCAAATCTCAAACATGAACTACATCTCCTGGCACATAGAAAAGCAGAGGATGAAGGCGCATGTTTCCCTTCTTCCCCCTCCTCCACTCTCTTTCAGCTGAGCTGTTCAATAATGATATATGACAAAAAGGAAGGCAATGGAGTATGAAAGCCAATGATGATTAGGTTTAAAAAGAAATGGTAGAGATTGGAAAATCACTGGGTTTTCTTACCTCACCAAAGTAGAGCAAAACCCTTCCTTCCCTGTACTCATAGTGCTGAATGTACTGGTCTGAAGACGTCACCAACTGCAGGAAAACAAACAAAAAAACCATATCAGAACAAAAACCTAGCAGAGCAGTAACACCTTTGCTACCACCCTTTATATTCTGGTTTGCTTTGTTCACCTGTTTGTTTTATTCTGCCTCTTTCTCACTGGAGGAGACAGTTCCTGAGAATATGAACTTAGGCAAACCTCCCCCAGCCGAGCAGGCTTCAGAACCTGAAACTCCGTAGACACCTTTGCAGAGTGCTGTGCCCTGTATCCCTGTCACTGTGCCCTGTCAGCAGCCACCTCTAAAAGATGTGCTTGCCTTGTTCCCTTCAAGCAAGGACGCATAGTCCTGGTATGTCACAGGCCAATAGTGTCAGTAAGGATGGGCACATATTTGAGTGCCCTGTTGAACCTTACCCTAATTTCTATTACAAGGAACAAAGAGGGCTGAACTCTGTTAACCACAAGCTTTTCTTTCTTTCTTTTTTTTTTTTTTTTAACATATTCAGCAAATATTTTATCAGAACAAGAATAATGAGAATATATCAATCCAAAATCTGTTTTCCTTTCTTCATTCTTTGGACTTTGGAAAGATTTCAAGACGCAGATTTTCTATTCAAAAGGCTACAAAAGATTGCATAGAAAAGTGTGTTGCTAACCTGTTCAAGATCCCTTGTGTCAGGCTCTAAGCCACTCAGCAGAGAGAGATCAACCAGGGACATCTTTGGTGCATTGGAACCTGTGGACCTTTATAAGGGAGACCATCATCAGTGAACATCTGCACTGAACAACCAGCTTGCTTGAAGAGTTTGGCTCTTCAGGCTGGCTAATGGTGAAAGAAAACATTCTGCTCTGTTTAACATTCCCAGGTGTATTTTAATTTGAAAATTAGCTGCCTACCTCATTAAAAGTCACAAGGCAAAATTAGTCAACTGAACTATTCAAATGGTCTTCCAAATCCCAGGTATCTTCCCTGAGCTTGTCACCTAGGCTTTCTTTATAAATGATAGTGGGAAGTAATCATCTTCAAAGGACAATGACTATGAAAAGGAGTAAACATAGATATTTCTGATTTATTCTGCACAAGAGGATTTCTTTCTCACTAGCTCTGTCCTTGACTACTTCTTGATTGTCACACCAGGATATTCCTTCTTCCTCCTCTCCTCCCTCAAGTAATAGTAGACATAATGTCTTTATTATGAGGCCAGAGTGTGAGAACAAAAGAAGTAACGGCAATTTTGTAAAAAACAATGCAACTGTAAATGTGTAACAACTGTGTAAATGCCATTACTGTATTTTAATTGTATTTACTTTATTTAATAAAAGACTTCTTTCAAATGATTAGCCAGCCAGGCACTTCACAGTATCTCCAGAGTTTGATGGGGCAGAATCTGCAATGGACATTTGAGGTCTACGTAAATTGTCTAAAACTAATACATTTTGTGGAAAACTTTTCTCCTGCCATGGGAAAGAGGATGCAGACTCACCACTCACCATGTGTGCATACTCATAGAAGATGAGTTGGATGCCAAGCTTGTGGTTATGAAGAGGGTGACCAAGAAGAATTGCAAACAAAAATGAATGCGTTTCCTAATGAAGAGCTAATCTTGTAGACCTACCTCACACAGACTTTGTACTGCAGTGGTTCTGTTTTACTGGGAGAGATCACATCCCTTTTCCTTCTGGTGTGGATATCAAACCACTCTATTCCAAATAGCGGCTCAAATGCACTGTTTTCTGCAGCAATTGGGTCCTCATAATCTTCGTTTTCATCAGAGTATGCCACTTCTGGAGGTGACAGACATGGTCAGCCATGCATAAATTTGACCGAGGACCTGATAATTTTCCTCCTTTTTATATAATGATAAATCCCAGTGGGCAGCCGTGCTATCTCTGTGGAACGGCAAGCTGAGCTAGGTAGAGATGTCCCTACTCGAGTAGGGAGGTTGGACCAGATGACCTCTAGAGGCCCCTTCCAGCCTAGAACATTCTGTGATTCTATGATTTTATAAAAGTTCACTGCACACCATCACAGTATTTCTAATTCATCCACAGTTGAAATGTTAGGTATAATTATAGTAAGAATAACCAACAGATCTAGCTAAGAATGGGGTTTAGGCTATGCATAAATATGCAAAGGACAATCTCTGCCTCCAAAAGTTAGCTATTCAAACACAAAACAAAATGCAGACATAGGCTGAGAGGATGATGAATACACACTTCAGGGGATGGAAAACACAGTCTTGCTCATTTGAAAAACCTGTGACGGATCTCCAAAGAATTTTTAAGGTCACATGGCATGTCCCTTCTTAGGCAGGGAACTGAGGTGGGTTTTCCTCTCATGGCAGCCAAGAACACCATGAGAAGAGTTTATCTTGCTCTCCCTCCCAATAACAAAAAAGAGTTACTAGTAGTACCCCTGTATGTGTTTGGTACGCAGTGCGCCTACAGTCACTCATATAGTTATTAAACTATTTAAAAATATTAATAAGCTGAAACAATCGCTAGGCAGAGTTTAGAGACCTCTCTCTTTCCTTGTTTCCTTCATTTATTGCAACTTTCCAAGGCTGGAAAGACATTAAGTATCATTAGCAGCTGGCCAAATGTATCAACTTTGAGGCCCAACCACTTCCCTTTTCACTCACCAGAGTACTGAATGCTCCCTTCCATTTCCACCGTCAAAACCAAATCGCTACATGTGTTGTTCTTCAGCTCGGAAGACCAGTACACTTTTAATATCTAAGATGAGCACATAAACAGCAAACCACAAAAAATATCATTTAAATGACAAGAGATTTACTCATCCAGGACTTCAGCAAATATTTATGGGACATGGGAGTATGGGGAGAACATTGGTCTCCCAGAGGCACAGACTAGTCGCAGAGGACTGTTGTGAGTATAAGCAGGAGAGGTCCCATGTGCAAATCACAAATGGTGTGGGACCTTTGAGATAACTCCTCATTCCCAGCCGCAAAGGGGCCTTCCAAACTCCAACAGCCTCTATCAGCATTGACGTTTCATGGAATAAAGCTAAAAACAAGGAAAATTTACAGTCCATCAGGGCAGTCGGTGGGTCCTGGATTTTGGAAATTTGAAGGTAGAAACAGAAAGTATGAAGCCGTGGCAAGTAATTTCTCACTTTGTTTTGAAAAAGAGATTATAAGAAGTCCATCTGGACTCTGAATTTCTGATTTACAGCTTACACTCATTGTTCCATTTCCTCTGCCATGTACAGACACTTCAAGTTTTCTCCCAAGTTCAAACTGCAAACGAAGGAAAAAAAATAAAAATTAATCTGTGCTCAGCATTTGATCTATCATTTTCCTGAAGGCTTGATAGTCTGCTCAGGACTGGGATAGGGAAAACCTTTAGCTATAGAAGGAATTATGAAATTCAAGTCTTGTAAGATTTGTAATGTGCTGGGCTGGTGCATCTTACTCTGCCATTCTGGGGCCCAGAGACATGTTTTTCCCAACTTAATTCTCTGCTCTGTAGCCTGGATTTGACATTTTCACAGGGCTCAACACACTCAATATCAGAAAATTCCTCTTATTCCTAGCAAGACTTGTGCTTGACTGGAGACTCACATCACCAAAGTCCCTGAAGAGGCAGGGAAGGTCTCCTAAAGTGTGCTGTTAAATGTCTGTTGATATTTTTTTTCTTTAAAAAGAGTTTGTTATTTTACAGATTAAAGTAATTAAAATATCATTATAAAGTAGCTATATCATGATTGCTTAACATGGGAAAACCTAGGCCAAATGATCCAACATTCCTCCTGTTTGAGGGGAAAAAGGCTTGAAAAAATGGCTGGTTCTGTACCTGTAGCTGCTTCTGAATCACTTCATCACTATCAGTCAGAGTAATAGTGTAGTCTTGTTGTCTTCCAGGTGTTCTCAGTTCTACAGTCAGGTTGGTGGAAGCACTGTTCAATGTCTGTATGCTGTATGCTGACAGAGCTTCTAGGGCCACCACTGTATCCTGTGTGAGAAAGAAATTTTACCTAACAATTATGCCAGGTCATTTCAACAATATGTAAGATGACATGATCTTTCACTTGGAGCTATTACACAGAATCACAGAATGATAGGTGTTGGAAGGGACCTCCGGAGATCATCTAGTCCTATCCCCTGCCAGAGCAGCTTCACCTAGGGCGTATTGCACAGGATGGCGTAGGAGCAGGTTTTGAAAGTCTCCAGAGATGGAGACTCCACAACCTCTCTGGGCAGCCTGTTCCAGTGTTCTGCCACTCTCAAAGTCAAGAAGTTCCTCCTCATGTTTAGATGGAACTTCTTACGTTCAAGTTTGTGTCCGTTACCTCTTTTCAGCACCACTGAAAAGAGTCTGGGCCCATCCTCCTGACACCCACCCTTTAAAGTATTTATAAGCATTGATAAGATCTCCCCTCAGTCTTCTCTTCTCTAGGCTAAAATGTCCCAAGTCCCTCAGTCTTTCTTCATAAGAGAGATCTTTAGTTTTAGTCTTAAGAATAAAGAATTTAAGAATAAAGTTTAAGTTTTATGTTTTTTGCTTCTTTGGAGTACTCCTGTATCTGTCTGTTCCTACCTTCACAGACTATTCATTTCATTTCCCAGCTTATTCTTTTAACATTAAAATAATAAAACCAGCAGAGTTCTGAACTTCCATTATCATAAGTCTTCACAAAGACAAAGAATCTGTACGTGCTTACAGCCATGTTATTTTGGCCTAATTTTATTAATGAGCCAAAATCTTTACTGCTTCATACACCAAAGATGTTCAGGATTAACTGTTACAATACTTTCAAATCTAAATGAAAAAGTCTTTATAGGACTTCCATTTTCTTCCCTCCCCCTTAAACTCCAGCTGGACTGGTGGTCAAGTACCTGTGTAGAGCAGTATCCTCCACCATAGTTTCTTCTTTCTGTCAGCCAAGTAGCAATAGGCCGTGCATACTCTATGTCTCTCACGAGCAATGTTTGAAGCAATGCATAGGCGGTGGTTTCCACTGAAACTGCATCATTGCCATTCCCCCAGTAGCGTTGCTGCTTTGCTGAAAGAATAACTCATTCTTAAATCCTTTTGGTAAAGACATTTGCCCAGAAATGACTATTGTTCTACACACTAGATCTTTCATGACATTATGCTGAGGAACCACAAGACAGATGCTATCTGCAAGAAATCAGCAAAAAGGAAAATCACCATTTTCAGTTTTGACTTATCCAATCATCACAATGTAATATTCCCATTGTACAGTGATCTCCATTTGATGGAGTGGTAGCATTGTGTTTTGTGGTCCTCAAGAGATAATATTATTAATTATGCCTGTAAGTCCAGTCTTGATTAAGGAGAAGCATACTACCTATGCTTAAACTATGGTTATTTACCAAACAAATTGGGAGAAATGAATGATGTGGCACTGCAGCCACACAACTAACTGACTCAACATTGACCACAGCTATACACCGAGTTGGAAGAAGTGACATCCGCTGGAAGTGGAGCTGAAGCAAAGCACTCGGAACGAGCAGGGTACTTTGAAAACAGGTGGGCTGGAAAAGATAACCTCCCATAATGTAGCTGTTCATTCCTATTTACCCATCAAAAGTTTCTGCTTTCTCAGCTGGCTTGGACTTTTTTTAACGCACTTTAAGGGTGTGAAAAATCTGGGAGGCAGCAAGGAAAGCAGAAAAGGTAAATGAAGTTTCAATTCCCGTATCAGATTAGATCACGATCCAAACTTCACAATGCGAAGATGTTACTTTATAGTGATATTAATTATACAAATATAACAATTTAAACACTGAAATACTAAATTATGTAATTTAAATAATTATGTTACACATAGATGCTTCTATAAAATTAAACAGTCTTCATTTAATTTGTTTTGTTCATAGAAGAGTGCTCAAAGTGCTTTAATTGGGAAAAGTGCTTTTTAACTGATATTTAAAGAATAGTTACCAGTACCTGCATCAAAAATGGAACAACCCCTTAATTTTTCTTTTGCAGACTGGGCTTCTTGGCTATTGGACTGCACAAGAGTCAGAGCATAAGCAGTGATGGCAGTAGAATAGCAGTCAGTATTTCTTGAAAGTTGATTTGTCATGTAAGCCACTGCTCCTCTAATCACTTCTTCCTGTGAAAACAGAATGGATCCATTTGAAAAGGTCATTCAAACCTACTATTACTGCTGGTGAGAGTACTGGGAAATTAGAATCCTTCACTGTAGTCATTTTTTGAGACAATTTTAATAGTTTTTGCTTAGTGATTAAAACTGTTGACGATAGAGTGTAGCTCAAAACACCTTGTTGTACATTTGGCCACAACATCTTTTCCTGTCCATTACAAATATAAACAGACTTTTAACTCCGCATTTGCGGTACTTTAAGATAGTAGCATGGACATGTCATTGTGCAATAGCCTTCAGAATTAAAGATAAACAGTCAGGCTTCTTACCACAGCAGGTGACTTGAAGACCTGTAGAGTCTGTTGCAATGCAACAGTTACAAAGGCTGTCAAAGCCAAATCTTCTTCTGCTGACCCAATGCCACCCTGAAAGATGAAATATGAAAAAGAAAAGTTAAATGCACAGGTATATGCTTATGATTAAATTTAGAAAATCACTTTCCGTGAATTCAAGGACCTTCTTGTCAAACCATCTGATCACAGACCATGTAGTTTTACCATTTAATTTTGCTCAATAACTTGTAATGACATAAAGTTTATCTTCTACAATGACAGTGAGTTTATCCTTAGGAGAAGGACAGGTTGTTTGCTTGGAAAGATTTAAGTCTCTGCACAAAATTGTCATACACAGCTCCTGAAGCATATCTAAAACAGAAGATAAATATCTCAGCATGAATACCGGTCGAATAAACTTTTAGCCAGTTCTTGAGCTGTTTTTTTTCCCCCCAACTTTGTTACATCAACTATAGAACTGACTTTGAGGGTGAAAGCCTCACAAGTGATATGATAAAGACCATTAATAAAATTAATACATTTTTTTCATATAAGATTACTACAAAGGTATCTGCATTTTCAATTAATTTTAGAAGATGCACAGTACCCTGGATGCACAGAGAGTTTAACAGTTTTGAGTTTCTGGACTCTTACAGGGAACGTGCAGACTAATATAGGCAACTGGAAATTCTGATTAAGTATTAGGATATTTATCTTTCTTCGACCACGGGAGTGGTTAAATACTGAAACGGGTTACCCAGACAGACTGTGGGATCCTCATCCTTGGAGGAACTCAAGACCTAGCTGGACATGGCTCTATGAAATCTGATCTAACTAGACTTGTTCTGAGCAGGGGTTGGACTAGATGACCTCTGGAGGTCCCTTCAACACTAAATTATGATTCTATGACTCTATTGCCTTTAGCAATAAAAGGCATATATTTTTACCAAGCACAAGGACTTCAGAATTAATTTTCTAAGTGCTCTAGAGGAATAGGTCAGTTGCAAAATTACCTGAGACTGGATCAAAAGATAAATGTGGTGAAGTGCTATGGGTCTCTGACATAACAGACCCTTTAACAAATTTATTTTACATTACGAATTTTGTACTTACGGATTCCTTTTCTTTAGATGCCCAACGACTCAACTATTTTCAATCCCTAGCAGCCCTAACTGTGCAATAGATTTTTTCTAAGTACAGATGACATACCTGCATCTTCCTGTCCATTACTGGATGATGGTCATGGAATGACTTATCTGGCTGCTGTTGATTAATCAAGTAGGAAATCGAGTTGAGTATGTGACTGTCTTGGATGCTAATGTATTCTCTGGACCTTGTGAGTACTTTAACAATGAAAGCAGTTAACCTGCACGAAAGAAAAATGTTCTGAACTTGTGCTGGCATGTGTTTATGGAAAAGAATATTGGCAGGAAAAGAAACATACTAATTTTGTATACAGACTCATTCAATAAAGTGCAGTCACTGGAACCTAGTGAGTTATCATTTGATATCAGCGTGAATATTTGTACTCTGTGACAAATGTAAAATAATCAGTGGCTCAGTATAAATCTCCTTCGTCAAGGACTAAACATACTCAGAGATTTACATGGCTGACTATCCATGACAAAAGCATATAGACAACATCATGCTCACCAGCTTTTGAAAGTCCATCCCCCCTGGAAAAACTTCTGATGCATCAAATGATAACAGAGGTATTTTGAAAACAAAACAAAACCGAACCTGAAAAATACACTTACCATACGCTACTGGGGGTACTTTGAAATGCTCCATAGGAGCCATCTGTCTTCTGAAACTCAAGCAGTCTAGTATAACCTGCATGAATAGAACAACACATAACTCATTCAGTGAATGCATGTATTTCTTGGGCTTTCTCATACATCACTTTTCTTAATGTGGACAAGTTCAGTATTGACTAGTGGAAGAGTACATGGAGGTTTTCACCAGTACATTAAGGAGGAAATGCCTGGGTCAGCAGACCTTTGACATGAAAAAAGCACTAGGCGTAGAAGGTGTTTTGCCTTGGTTGACTTAATTGAGCCATGAGAATAACCTGAAAATTACAGGCATCTATAGTTACAAAGCATTTGCTGTGCAGTGAATCTTGGGAAACTGATTTCCTGTTACTGATAACTTTTCAAGCTGTTAATGTTATGGTGTGTGGAATCAAAAAATATAGAAAATATCATCTCTTGGGTCAGACATTGGCTTACAAATCATGATTTATGACCTCTGATCTCGACTGCTATTATCTTGACACAGTCTGTATCATAGCCAAACAATTCATTTTCTACTCTAGTAAACTTTGATAATAATCAATAAAAGCATAATATAGGGGATAAATGGGGATCTCATGTCACTTTAGTCAATCTTAGATAAATAGGCAAAGACCTCCATTCAGCAACTATTAGCATGTTTTTAATCTCTATTTATATCCTTATTTTTCACTGATGAAACGTGTATCACATGTTGTCTGAAGATCAAGAAGACAGGTGCATTATATTGCTTTATGCCATGTACACACCATTACAGCTAGAAAGATCAGCTGTACATGCTAAAACACTGTTTACTCTTGGGCTCTATGTTAGCGCCCATGAGCTCCACTTCCACATGCTTTGGTCCTGGTTTTGCTGTACTTTTAACACCAGCTTTGGATCATGTCTTGGAGTGGGTTTTTCAAGCAGCACCGCTGCTTCTGTCCTCTCCCTGAGGTAATTCCCTCCATGGGTTGGTCCAAGGCTGTTGGAGTCATTCTTGCTCATGTAGTCAATAGAAGAGTGTGGAAGAGAAAGTGTCAATATCATGATTACCATTGGAGTTTCCTCATTGCTACTCCTCTTGCCAACTACATGCATCTCTAACACAGATGTCTACATCCCAGCTGTCTATGATTTGTGGGGAGAAATAAGAATTTTTAGGATATGACAAATTTTGATATATTTTGAACACCTACGTTAGGAGGGAGTGATCAAACTGGCCTTTGCTGTCCATTTACTCTGAAAAGAGTTTACATTGATCATCTCAGAGTCTACTTTCTGCTTCTAAATATGTCAAGAGAGAGGGTGGACAGTAAATGTCAATATTGTACAACGTCAGATGTAGTCCGTTAGTCACCTAAATCCTCCTCACTGGTTCTGTTTCTCACGTCTGTGCAGACTGTCAGAGGCATTTCTGTGGGGCCGTGTTAAGACAATGCTCACTCCTTTGGCAAGTAGCAATGGTTAGTGTGCGGTGCAAAAGGATAACAAAGACTGTCTTGCTTGGTCTCTGGGTTTTTTACGTGCATACCTTTTTCAATCATGTTAATGGCTTCCTCCTTCCGTTCAGGAGTAAAGTTCACCCACTGCTCACTAGCATCCAAGTACTCAATAGCATAGACTGCAGGGGCCATTTTCACCATTGTTTGCTCTGCACAGCCTGTGGGCACTTGAATAAGTTTCTCAACTCCAGTAAGACTAAGACAATTTTCAACAGACTCGTCCATAATATTCCCTGTTGTAAAAAACACAAGCCACAAGACTATCATATTTAAAAGCTGGCTGGTGTAAGATGAAGAAAGGTGACACTAACATAGGTTGATACACCAGCATGGCCTGATACTTCTCATTGTTAAACACTGTTTTCAGCTTCTTAAGAGTTTATAAATCTAGAGAAGAACAAGGATGAAGTGTCAGGCCCTGGAAAAGCTGGAGAAAGGAGGCTGGAGCAGTGAAAGAGCATGGAGGAGAGAAACCTGAGGCTACTGGAGGCATAGAAGCAAGGGAGGGGGAAAGACTGGTACTTCAGGTTCTGGCTGGAAAAGCCTTGTCAAACCAGACCTGATCCTCCCACAAAGGGCAAAAAGGCGGTGCCTTAATCATGCCAGACATTTTGTGCAGAGGTTTTTTCCTCTGCAATTTTCTCATCTGATGAATTCAAGCATCCCCATACTTTTGAACAACGACTTGAAATGGAAGCCTGTAGCCTTTGTGTAAAGAATGCATTATTTCACATTTTCTAGTAAAAAATATTTTTATCATTAATAAGCATAATTGCCAGTAGATTTTTAAAAAATACATATGCATTAGTATATATTTATGCATAGTTGTCTGGTTAAACAAATATACAGTTGTACACATCTTCTCTTCAGAAAAACCAGAACTTTCTAGAACTTAAACATCTTTATTTCTGAACACTAAACCAGATTTCTACAGACCTACATGCAGTGTGGGGTTATTAGGGAAGATGAACTCTTCCCTTCTCTCTTAAAGTTAGCCAGTGAGGGAGGATGGACTGCATAAAGCTATTATATTCAATACAAGTGAGAAGGAGTAATTAGAAAGAGGAAAGGTAGTGGCTCAGCCTTGTGGCTGTTTTGTTTTATGACCTGGGCATGTAGTACAGGCCATTCAAGTCATAGAAGAAAAACTAGGAGGGAATGAAGACTCGACATTCAGGAATGAGCAGAAGGAAAGGAAACGTCTCTTTTCACCTACAGAGAAGTTACTGACAAAAAAATTACATTTACCTTTCAGGCTAACAAACACGTGACTATCAGAACCTGGTATCATATTGGATGGTCTGTTCAGGTCCAGTGTATGGGACTTTACTGTAAATAAATAGCAAATAGAGATTTATATCCATATTCTTTAAACCTAAAATAATACAGTGTAATTGTAAAATATGCTTTCATTAAACATCTCACAGGTGATGACAGTTAAAACGGAAATGCTATCAGAAATATTTAATGGAAAATTATTAAAAGAAATATATTTATCTTACTTATATTGATTTAATTTTCAATCATTAGCAAACTTTTTGGCTTGAAATGGGGCTTGCTTTTAATACCTTTTAAGACCCATTAGTAAATGAAAAAGATGTTAATATTTAAAGAATGCTAGCTTGAAAGACAGAAGAAGTACAAATATATTCTAAATGTTTAGAATTAACTGATTTTTCTCTCCGGAGTCTTTTGCTGTGTATTGGATGAAAAGATTTCTGACATGTTCTGGTCAACCAAAGCAAAGTTTGTACATTGAGAAATATTTTGCTGCATCCATCAGCTAAACACACCAGGTTATACACCCCCTGTCCCTACCGCATCTGTATTTAATTCTTTTATGTAACTTACAGCCACTATTAATGCAAATGGTGTTTTCTTCTCTCTGTAAAACACCTTCAGCCTGTACAATTGAGAAAAGAAAAGTCAAAACTTTTGCAAGCACTCACATCTGAAATTGAGCTGCATGAAAGCTGCAATCTCTGCCATTGCACTATACCAGCAGGTGGCAGAAATAAGTTAAATTGGAGATTTCTCTCCAGCTAAAACTGAAGCTTCTAATCAGAATTTCAGTCCTACAGTAAAAATGCTAATAAATTCTACTTACTTTTTTTTGTTATTGACATATTTCCCTGAATGAAACTCGTTTAACCAAAACTAAACCAGAAAAATTAAACTTGAGAGTTTAACTTAACACTTGAGGCTGTGGTCTAGTGGTTAGGAAGATGTTGGGATGAAGGTTGGACTTGATGATCCTGGAGGTCCTTTCCAACCATAATGATTCTATGATTCTATTATTCTATTTTCAGCTTTGTGAGCTGTGTAAGTCAAGTTCACAGATGGGCTCTCTTCTATAAACCCCCTCACCTATGAAATACACCGATTTCTTTGTTCATCTTATTGGTAAAACTTAAACTTTTGTCCCTTCTGATTTCCACACACACTTCTTCCTACAGTTTCTATTTTAATAAAGCTATTTTTACAGACACTTTTAGTGTTTTGGTGTAGCATTGAACTTAAGACTGTGTCCACCTCTAGAAAAGTTATAGCACGTAATGACAAGAGGATCCTGGCATCCCATGCTTTATCTTTATCTACATGGCTACCCCTTGGCATTAATGGTGCAAGGATTCATATTTTGCACATTTTGTGTAGATTGAAAATAGCCCTCAGTGGGCTACTTAGGTGCTGTAATGAGTCTGTGCTTGTCAGTGTTGACTATTGAAAAGTCATCTTTTCTAAAAGCCTCCTACTTTTCAGCACTTTGAAAGAGCACTAAGGTATTAAATAATCCATACAACATCTTTAACTGTCTGCATGTGATTTATCTGTGCAATTGTTAAGATTGAAGAACCATTAACTATAAGGAATAAAATAGGGTTTAGTTTTATGACTAGCAGTTGAGTATTCCTTCTCAAAATATTGCTAGATGGACACGTACCTTCAGTTTTGGCTTCATAAGAGAAAAAAAAATTATAAATGTTGATGAAGCAGGTGAAAGTTAAAGATTATGAGATGGACACAGACTGCATGAAGGAAGTTGTTGCTATGTCATGGGTAGCAGAGTGCTTTTTTGCTGCAAAGGGCAATTCTTTTCATACACACTACACACAAGTCCATCACAAGGTTAAATTTCTTCCCTATACTATAGCTAAATCCTTACTGAGAAACAGGATTCCTGAGACTGCTTCCTGTCTTATGTTTCTATGATTTCACTCCTTCCACAAGAGCTCCACACATAGTAAATGTTATATTTGAGTTGAAACACACATTCCTGAAGTGCCTACCTTCAAATAATCATACCTACCACAACATTGAGGTTCTTCCTAATGCTATCACTGTACCCAGAAACCGTGTCGAAAGCAGTAATACTAATTGGAATTTCTCCCACAGTCAGAGGGACAACCGAGAAGTAGGCTGGTGTTGCAGAGTTCCCCTTAACCACCAGCCTCAGCTGCACAGCCTTCTCTGTTGCCTCTGCAGTGCACAGCCCTTTCACTGCATCCATCGTCACCATCACCTGCAGGGACAAGGCAATACCTGTGAGCAGACTTAGTGAATCACTGCACAGGGAAAATACTCCAGCTCCACCATGTCTAGGTAAGAATCGGAAATGAGAAACAGGTAATTACGTATGTGCCTAAGTGGCCAAGAAGGCCAACAGCATCCTGGCTTGTATCAGAAATAGTGTGGCCAGCAGGACTAGGGAAGTGATTGTCCCCTTCTACTCTGCACTGGTGAGGCTGCACCTTGAGTGCTGTGTTCAGTTTTGGACCTCTCACTACAGGAAAGATGTTGAGGTGCTAGAGCATGTCCAAAGAAGAGCAATGAAGCTGGTGATGGGTCCAGAGAATATACCTTATGAGGAGTGGCTGAGAGAACTGGGGTTGTTTAGCCTGGAGAAAAGGAGGCTCGTGAGAGACCTTATCAGTCTCTACAACTCCCTGAAAGGAGGTTGTAGTGAGGTGAGTGCTGATCTGTTTTTCCAAGTGGCAAGTGATAGGACAAGAGGAAATGGCCTCAAATTGTGCCAGGGGAGGTTTAGGTTGAATGTTAGGAAAAATTATTCACTGAAACAGTTATAAAGCACTGGAACAGGCTGCTTGGGAAAGTGGTTGAGTTACTATTCTTGGAGGTATTTAAGAGATGTTTAGCAGTGAACTTGGCAGTGCTAGGCTAATGGTTGGACTGGATGATCCTAAAGGTCTCTTCCAACCTAAATTATTCTTTGATGATTCTACGATGATTTTAGGTGACTAGCTTTTGCTTAAAAAGGCAATAGCAATTTTTCACTTTGCTCTGCTAAATTTACTATTCTCCATTTATAAAATGGGAAAATGTTTTCACCAAGAAGTGACCAAGTGGTGGAACAGCTCATCCAAAGAGTTTGTGTAGTTTCCCTCCTTGGAGGTATTCAGTCTCTGGGTTGACTGTCCTTGACTCAACAAGGTCCTCAACAACCTGCTCTAACTGGACCTGTTCTGAGTAGCAGGTTGGACTAGAGACATCTGGAGGTCACTTCCAAGCTAATTGCTCTATGATCCTGTTAGCATTCATCTACATTGACTAGGGCTGTGAAGGTAAATCAGCTTTTATTTCTTCATTACACTGAATTTGCAGTAGAGTTTTGCCCTATCCCTGAAGCACAGGAAGGTAAGAAGGGTAATATGTTTTTATACATGACAGCTCTACACCATTCAACACAGTTCAGAAGATGCTGGCCAAGCACACCTGGCTGAAGAATTGGAAGAGATGAAAAAAAACCCCATCAGCCTAAGGATGATGGAGGCCCTAAGCCCAGTGACAGCTGTGGCCATATGCAGAGCTGGGTAGGTGTCACGCGCAGATGACAAGTGGCTTTGCATTGTACGCGCAATGAATTTTGTGGCTACCATATTGTATTGTGTGCTTATAATTTACCTCTGTAACTTGTGTACCTGCTTTATCAGCAGCTAGGTATTGCCCAGATTGGCAGGCAGCAAAAAAAGCAATTGGTTGCTTCAATAAAGGTAGAGAACACACAAACAAAGACAAGGAATTTGGCTGTGTAATGTAGTAAATAAAATCTATTTTATACAGTAAGTTTGATTACCAAGTAGAACAGGATCCTGTCCTTGGGGAGACTAAAAATGGGAGCATGATGTCTGGGCTGTAAGAGAGCACAGGTGGCTGGGCCATTTATTATGAAATTATTACATAGCTATATGTCTAGCTATCTAGAGGTGTACAGCACAGCAGTTGGTGGTAATAATACCTGGAGATCGTTGGGCAGATAGTTGTAAATCACTGCTTTAATTTCTAGTTGCTCATGTCGTCTGACAGAGTATGGTAATCTCAGGGATATAAAAAAGTCTTTGAAAACTGTAAAGGTGTGGGGGTCAGCTATGCAGAATCCTGGGATGAGAAGAAAAGCAGAGTTGAGAATTACACACTTAGCATCAGCTGATAAGAAGTTAAATGTCTACTCAAAACTCACTGGCTGGGCTCCCCCTAGGTCAAAAGCAGAGAGGGAGACAGGCGTGTCCAGAAAACATTTCAACTCACCTATGCTAGGGGCCTATCTGAGGGGTAGAGGATTTGCCCTCTGGAGTCACTACCATGGTTTTCAACAGATAAAATTGGAAGGAGTGTTTGTAGCTTTTGTGAATGAAATGTGCCCTGGTTTTCCAGCAAGGGCCATATTTAAAACACAATGACCTTTCCTCTCTCTCTGTAAATAAACACTCTGCTCATCACTGCACCCCTGGGTGAGCCTTTCTTTCTGAATGGGAGAGGGCAGTACCAGGTGGTCTATTTGTCCTTCCTGCATGGTCCTGATCTCCCAGAGAACCTGGGAACTTGGGCTCTCTGGTGTCCAGCCCTTACTAATCCTCTGCTAGTCTCCCGATGATCTTCTCTGTCTTTCCAGAGGCCACAGATTCCATGCTTCTCTGAGATAATCAGAACTCCCAGAAATATTTAAATAAAAACAATGTTATTACTGCTACCTTTCTTGTGGCTTCCTGGCCAAGTGCAAGCTGAAATAAGATGGTTTATAGATTGGAAAAAATAAGGGACAGTTTTGATTGAATGATCCATCCTCCTACAGAGCACACTTCATGTTGTTTTTATAAATATGTATTTATCCCTTAAATTCTATCTGGGCTTTGATATAGTACAAAATACAGGAGTAAATGTTACAATAAGAACACTTTGTGTTTTCCCAGACAGACTATCTCACTTTGTCAACATAACATTGTATCTCTGTTTTAAAAAAATACACATTCTCTACTCATCTATACAAAGAAACCCAGTAAAATATCCAATACTTATACCTTTTTGGGGAGATATGCTTATTGCCTGAACCTCCCAGGTAGTTATAGAATCAGGAGCAAAGTTCTTTACACTAAGAAACATAAAATAAAATGTATTAGGAAGGATGCATAAAATGTAAACATTGTTATTTGCTCAATTTTGAGTATTGTAAGGGAAAAAAGTATTCCCTCAGTTGTGGAGACAAAGGACTTGCAAATATTCTGAAGACCTCTGTATCAGATAACACAGAAAGTTGATATTTATATACATCTTGCTGTACACCTTTAGAGATATTCCCCTAGTTAAATAATACAGTACCTATGGTTTCCAGGATTTTTCACTTCTTCAAAATTCCACCACCAGCTCTCAGGGAAATAACTGCGCAAGTTGATAGAGGTTTCATCAAACAGACCTACTTCTTCATGGTCATCATAGTCTGTAAAACAAGAGTGGAGTTTCTCTTCTGAGGTCTTTGGCTGCTGACCTTACACTGTCTTGAAGGAGGTCAGATTGTCAGATGGGAAAAAGCACAAAAAGTACTAAGAATGAAAAAACTTCATTTGGGTTTCATCTTCTGCCTTAAAAAAATAAAGCTGGAGAAATAGAAGCAATGACAAAAAATGTCACTGAACAGAAGGATAATTCCTCTTTCCATGTTCAATAACTATATGCTATCAAAAAAGAAAATATTCCTCTTTAGTAATGTGTAGCGAAGATGTTCCCACCATCCTGTATTTGTGACAAAGCATGAAAGGGGAGCTCTGAGGAAAAATTGCAACAGAAATTATACTTAGAATGGGGTCATTTTCAGCAATTTTTTTTTTTTTTTTTTTTTTATCTTGTAACATGAGCTCTACTCTGATCAGAGATAGACTTTGTGGAAAAGAAAGGAAGAGACAAAATTGGCCCTGACTGAAGTGGCCCCTTCTCATGAGGTAGGGTTTTGGAGGTACTTGGGTGTTACAACAGTAGTATGACTAATGAAATAATCATGAATCCAAGATCAGTCAGAGCTGTGAACCCAGACAACCACCTCCTTCTCTGGTCTGCAGTTTACAGACTCCCTGGATGCAGGAGGGGGCCAACAGCTACTAGCCCAATAGCTATAAGGCTATTCTGGCTTAATTGATGGCTAAACTGATTCCTGCCTTTTGTCACCCCAAGAAGTTATCTGATCCCACTCCCACCTTCACAGCGTACAGTTGTGAACATGCAATGGTGCGTGAGTTCTGCGCTATGTACTGCTCACTGAAATTTTGAAGTAAAAACTTCCTCTCCAGTCCCACAACATTAAATACCCCTTAACCCTCCCTTGCCATCATATGAAGGGTATCTTTCTGTGGAGAATTGCATGCCACTGTTATTTACGTCGTGCTAAGACCCCACTGGTCCTCCGCTTCGCCTTCTTTCTGAGGGCTGTGGCTTTTTCACAGCAGTCCTGGAAGGCATTTCTGCATTCAGGGGAGCCAGCCACCTTTGATAGCCTTTTCACACAAGAAAACCTCATGGGATTTAATTTCATTCCATCTTCACAGCATTTTTGTAGATCAGTGTTTTGATATTTGTTGGCTGCAATATAAACAAAGCCCAGAATTAGCACAGAAGTAGCAAAACGCATAAAGGTGTCCGTCGTGCTCATTCCTCCCATTCTTTGCAGCTAATGTTAGTTGCTGTTGCAACAGTCTACCTTCAGCTGGGGACCTGTTCTCCATCCTAAAAACAATCCACAAATACACAATGAAAGCATGGGGGGCCTCCTAGATATTCTATTCTAAGCTTTCTTTTTAAATTCAGGCTGTGAATTAAAAACGCCTCCTTGGCAGACCGGAATTAGATATCTTGATAGAAATAGCCATGGCAGTGTTTTCATTCTTGAATAAAGAGACTGATTTCAAAAGCAAGGAAGAGACCACCTTCAAGCCTTCATGTCTTCTAGCAAGGAAATATCAATTTGTTCAAACTTTTTTTTTAAATTTAGACCAAATATTATACTGGCTCTTCTCTTAATTGGAGCACAAAGTACCAAAGCTGTCTCAACTTCAAAGCAGAATGTAAAGAGAAAAATTAGGATCTATAAAACATTTTCTGGCCATATAAATAATTTTGAAAAACTTTACGCCCATGACTGATTCCATGTCATGATATTTAGTAGAATTACTTCACATTTGAGATTATAAACTGGTGCATTCGCTTCCACCTGCAGTCAGGCCACTCTTTTTGGTTTGTTTTGCTGGTTTTTTTGGTATTTTTTTAAAGTTGTTTTGATAGATGACGCATCAGTTCACACGGCATAGTATACACACTTGTGCTATATTATGCCATTTAACACAAGAACTGGGACTATGGATGTCTGGTATCCTTTACTTTACTATTCCATCACTTCTTGCTCCTTAGATCCCAACCAGATCCTTTTGCTTCCCGCTGCTAAGCCTTTCAGACCACCCAGACGAGCAGACATACCAATTTCTGACATTTTCTTCTGAAAATCCAAAGATCTCTTCTGCCTTCTGGTAACCTGAAGGCATTTATAGCCTGGGAAAGTAGAATAAAAGAGTTTGGCTGTGATACTATTACAGTAACAGACTGATCATTCAGGTCATCCATAGAACACACACAGTTGGACAATTTACCTTATGGCCCTAGACAGCTGCTGCCTGCCCCAGCAGAGCTGGACACCAAGGCACCAGCAGCCACGACCTAGGCTATTTGATCTGCCAGCACCCAGTGCAAGAACAGAAGAAGAAAAACCCACAGGGAAGGGGAGATTTTACAACATCACAATTAAATGTTTCTGATTTTTTAGCAATCAGCCTTGTCAGTTCTATAGTGGTCTTGTACAAACCTCTGCAGTAAAGGCCAGGTGATACTTACCCGCCCGAACGTTGGATTTAATTGTATCTGATAAAAAGGCCAGACCAACATCAGTAAAAACTTGAACACTATTTGCACCACCACCTGCAGAACATCCAAGATCATACGAACTCATAGCATTAAATACCTGCCAAATAAAATAGCATAGACTGTACACACTTGCAAAAGTGGTGGGTTTTTTTAATAGATATTAAAATTTTTTTGTAACCTTTGACACACAGCAGCAAGACAAACTGGTGGTACAAGCTGCATTTGGAAACTGACATTAAAGCTGAGGACTTGAGGGATGTTTTAGTTGTAGAGTGCTTTTAAATTTACAAACTTTTCTCCTGTAGCATGCAAATCCCCATCTTAAATATATAATTAAATATATACTAAATTGCAAAAGTGAAAACATTTTCAGGTTTAGCAAAGCTATGAATCTTCTCATTATTCATGGAAAATTTGGCTTGACTAATAGATATGATATTTTCTTCTTACATATATCTTACTTTTTTGGCTGTAAGCTTATTTTTCTTGTTCAGAATAAAGACTGCTTTATCAACCACAGCTAAGGCAACTGTTCCTGCATGGTCCGTTTCAACCAGTAAGTTGATGTTGTCTGTTGGTTCGTATTTCTCCTGGTCTGTTCTCACTTTAATCTAAACAGGAAAGATTGAAACAAAATTGTCACATTTTTCAATATGAAGTGAAGACCTTTTAGGCTGTGAATACTGTCAGCAGTCAGAGGCTGGGGGATGTTCTTGTTTTGAAGTGTTTCTGCCTGGGATCCTGTGTTTTGGAGGATGTAGATGCAGATACCGCCCACTGGAGGACCATGTCAGGGGTTAAGAGATATATCTGTGCAGGATATTGGAAACTGCCTTTCAGTGGCACTTTACCACCAATGGGAATTAAAACTATGTGAAAGGGGTTTGCTGGACTAGGATCTTCAACAAAATTTTGTTATTTTCCAGTGGAAACAAAATCACTATGAAATATGTCAAGACTAATTAACATACAAAATAAACTGGTTTGAACCATTCTGTAATAGTACTACAACCTTTCTATCTCACACTTGGATTTTTCAACATGACTGGGTTCAGGTCTGTGCATATCTGATGCAGATATTCCTGTGGTTTAGGGGGTAGTAGCCATGGTGATTATGAAATTAACAAGGAATAATTAATAGAAACATCAGCTTGAACATAAATGGATTTCGTCATTGTATAAATGAAGAATTGGCTTGTGCATTAGACGTGGATAATTTTTCTTGAAAACTTTTCTCCCCAATAAACTGTCACATTTGTTTTCCAAAAAAACCATTTTTTTTTGGCAAAAAATAATTTTAGGTGGGAGATACTCATCAGCAGTTGTGTTTCATGTTTTGGGAAAAATTTTCTTGTCTTATTTTTTTCATTTTACATTATGGTATCAAAAGAAGGAGAAGGAAGGTGAAAGAAAGGCTTAGGAGAACTTCTATTTTGTCCATACTTCATTCTCTAATGTAAAAGCTTTAATTTTTTTAAAATTGCTTTTGAAGTGCTACAAAATCTCAGAAAATTACTTTTAACAAGAATGAAAAAGCTTGAAAAACTGCTTCAAATTCTTTTTTTTCTCAATAATTTATTTCTCTTTCTTTCATGTGATGTACCTCTCTACAAAAAGCCGATGTTATAAAGAGATTCTGACCTTCAACAATACTATTGCTATTTCCCTGCAGATTTCTAATATATAGACACTAGAAGAAAGGGATTTATCTGGATAAAACTACAGTTTTCATCTCTTTGAGGCACAATCTGTTCTATTGAAGAAAGCTATCATCTCTGCCATCACTACTGAGAGCCTTTCCCCGCTACACCTTTTAGCAGGAATCCTGACAACTGCTCTTTTTCAATAAAAATGAAATATTTTTCACTTTTTAACCCCAGGCCTGTACTTGTTCTGCCGATACCCCAGGTTTTTTTTGTTTTTATTTTGGAATACAATAATAGAAGCTACTTGCTTTGAAAGTACCTTTCCTTCGCAGACATCTGTAACGTCCACCCATACAGAATCGGCAACAATCTCTTGACGGCCCTCATTCGCAATGAAGTAATAAGCTAAAAAGCGAAACGAGGGCACCATCTTCTGGGTGATTTTAAGGTTTATTATTTTGTTTGAGGAGGGGACCCTTCCCAAAAGCTCAGCTTGTCCCTTTGCCACAACCTGCAAGGCAGAAACAAACAGAAATCAAATATTATGAATACACACTAGCCTGGGCACTACATTGCATAATCTTATATAAATATATAGAATTTTCTGAGGCCATTTCTGTTTAAAATGTATTTGCTTCTAATGGCACTAAATAGTTTTAGTGCCCCACCTGTACACCAGTAGCCCAGAAGAGACTAGCACACAGTGCCTCTAGCACAGGAGTGTGGTAGTAAGCCTCTGCTGCACTGTTTCTGTGACCCAGTTTTGAACACAAATCCACCACCTTCCACTTAGTCTTATAGGTTGAAAAGGGGACCCAGGATGGCAGTCTTATTTTTGTGTTCTCCAATAACAGGTCATCACCCCCAGAAAGATATCAGCAATATTTAATCTGTAATCAGTACAGAGTCTTTGAGGTGGTGTGGAAGGGTTGGAGCAGCAGGTTTCACCCAAAAAGTATTATTCAGGATAAAGTATCACAGACTGGCCCTCAACTGGTTTCAGCTCATCTTTCATTATTTTATTCCTTTTGTCCCATGTTATGTTAGTTATATTCGTGGGTTGTCAGAGGAGTGGAAAAGAGATGGAATGGCAGGACTGATAGTGCACTTCCCTCAACAAAACACATGTGGATTTCCAAAACACACAGTGAATGGGCTTCAGGAAGAAATAAAGACATGCTGCAGCCTGATCCAAAATCCTCACTGTCTTCATTTAGGTGACCAAAGTTTGAGACAGACCCTCACTGCTGAGCTCCAGCAATGTCTCCCACCACCCCTCCCACACGCTCTGCCTGCCCAGCATTGTGCCCTTCCAGAGCCCATCAACAGGAGTTCCAACCGTGTGCTAAGTCATCCAATGAAAATAAACCCCTAAACCCAAATTTACCTCCTGGGGATACAATTATTCCCATATATCAGAGTTCTGTTTAAAATAAATGGGAACTGGTGCCCATGGTGCTTATCATCCTGGGAAACTTAAGCTGCCAAGGGAAATTACAATGAAGAGAGGGAGAAGGGAATTCAGCGCTTTTGACATTCAACAGATTCACTCCTGGAATGTATCCATGAACACATTTGTCTCTTCAGCAAAACAAATACTTTGCATTCCTGGTCCCAGGCAGAGTGGGATTGTTTCCTTGCTTTTCCACCTATAGAAATGCTTTTCAGAACTAGTTCCAGGATACTATTTAAGGTCATAACAGCCAACGTCTTCAGTGATCCTTCATAACATTATCAGCTGGGATAACACTGACCTACCTGTTAACTAACATCAGGTGCAGGTAATATGGAATCATGGCAATATAAGAATCATGTATTATTCGTGAAATAGACAATAGTTAATTATAAAACACATTTTCTGAGCTATTCATTGTCCCCCAGAATACAACTAGGTTTTCTAGTTGCAGAGACAGAATCTTATGTATGTATATCATCTCCCCACAACAAGATGAACAGTTTTGTAATAGCTGAAAAATAAGTATTCATGGGAATCGGATCAATAAAAATAATATTTAATACTGTCTTATTACAAGGAAAGAATACAGATTGGAAGGAGTTGAAAGAACAAGATTGGGATTAAGAGAAATAAAATTGTCATAGATATCATGAAAGTTACTTGTCTAGGATTTCAGCTTTTAAGGCTGTCAGTTTATGCACACAAACATTAGTCTATGGGGACCTATTTGCTCTAGATTGTATTAGAAACTACAGTCTAAAATTTATATTTACGTATCCTTCTTCAGATAAAAAAATTAGAAAGATTTCTATATTATGTGCACAAAAATATATGCAAATATATAAAAATAACAGAATCCCAGAAATACTTTCTGGAAGGGACCTATGGAGATTTCTAGTTCAACTACCTGCTCTAAGATGAGCCATCACCAGTGTAAGATTAGGTCAGATGTGTTTTTTTCTAGTTGAACATTGAATACTTCTGAGGATGTCCATTTCCTAAACTCTCTGGGGAATCTCCTTCAGTATTTCATACATTACAAATGAAAAGGTTTTTCCAAAATGAACCTTCCAGGACATAATTTGTAACCTTTGTCTCTTATTATATTGTGTGGCACCACCTAGGAAAGTTTGTCTCCGGTATGTCTGTAATTCCTCTTCAAGAAATTTTAGGTTGCTATTAACTTACTCTTAGCCCCTTCACCAAAATGAACAAACCTCGTTCCCTCAGCCACTCCTAGTAGGTTGAGTGTGCTAGGACACTGATCATCTCGGTTGCCCTTTGTTGGAAACCCTGAAGTTTCTCATGTATTAGTAACTAGACAGATGTTCTGGGTTGTATAATTACTAAAAGAAATTACTGATATGCTACTGTTCTGTTTACCATATAATAGAAATAGTCAATCTTTCCACTGCCAGACTGATGAATATCATTCAAGGTGATGTGCAATGTATCTCCAGGTGCCACAACAGTATGCGGGATGCTGATGCTGAGGTAGTTCGAGGAAGCAGACTGGTATCTTTCAGCTCTGATACTGGCTTCGGGTGATTCTAATTTTTCTTTTCCCTCTTCAGCCTTTACCTGTCAGGGAAGAAAAGGACAGAGTGAGTAAAGTGTCCCTCAGGAGACAGTACAGGCTATCACTCTGAATTCTTGCCAGGTTATCCACAAAATGCTGGGAAATGAGAAGAATCACTGCTGAGTCCTCATTAGCAGAACCCAGCATCAAAGGACAGGATTTTAATTACTTTATTCTCTCACCCTATTTTGTCTCCTGCTGTATTTGCACTTAATATTTTTCAGTCTTGGCTGTTTCTAAATGAGAATCAATGGCTCAAAATCACAAAGTGATTTTGTGCTTTGACAGCTTTTTTCTCTTTTTGTATTGTGCACATAATTGAACCCTTTGAGTGTCCAAATATAGCCTACTGTCTGCATTGCTCAGGACCTTTTCCTTCACCTTCTTCTCATCATTTTCTGTCACTTCTCATGGTAATATTCCTTACAGTCTCATTTGCATTCTTTGTGTCAGGAAAATGCACATCGGAACCCCATAAGAACACCACTACCACTAATGCACATACTCCCAAAGCTCAGATGTACAACAGTGTCCTTCACTTCAGTGAGACATCCCTCAGGCATCTGGTCTCTCTAACATACCTTATGCAATCTGGACAAAGCTGGGCAGATGGTGTAAGAAATTGTGTTCCACCCTTTGTACTAATTTAACGAAAACTGATCATCTCCACAGTCATTTGTAACTGCCTTATGAGCTCTTCTCAGCAGTATATGGATTTTTAGGTTTTCTTTACCATTATTTGAAGCATCTGAGCATCTCCAGGGATGTTGAATGTAAAGGGGATTAGACCATCTTTATCAGAAAGTGCAGTCTTCTTCACTGGTGGTTTTCCAGAAAACGTAACAGTAGCAGTGACAGGTATAGAGGCAGCAGGAGAGCCATCAATCAAAGTGACAGATGCCTATTGGAAAAAATGTTTTCCTGTTACTTCAAGGAAATGCTTGGGTTTAAAAAAATGCCCTCAAACAATCAGCAATTGTTTTTATAAGCTGAGAAGAATACAAAACTACATATTTGTGTCTGAAAAATTGAGCTTTGAGAGAAATGGGGTAGCAATTGACTCTGTCTGGACTCCAGCTAAGGTAAAATCTGTGAACACCAATTAACAGCTGCCCCAGATTTTCACTGAGCATCTATTAGTTCTCAGCTGATCTCGGAGATATTCATCTTTAACTATTATAAGGTAAATTTCTAACTTTACTTCTTTGTAGAAAACCTTAAAGAAAAACTTCAAAGTGTGAAGTTTAAAAAAATAAAAAAAACAAACCCATTTTTTAAAAAAGGACAATTAGTACAGTTTAGTACAATTTAGTTTTCAAAATTTTAGTTTGATAAGGGATTGATTTTATACAGCATTATTATTTAAATCTTTTGATATGGAAATAAGAAGAGACTGTTACATGCTTTATAAAACCTTCTAGTGCAACAAGTGCACTTCCAGAACAGAAAACAAGTATTTGCTGGCTTCAGTTTCCCTGTTCAGGCTCTGTGTGTATAGAAATGAGACAAAGCAGATGTACTAACAGTAGCTCTGTTTGGACCTATTCCTGAAGGTCTCTGTCCTACAGAGCTCCCACTAGGTCAGATAAGGATTTTATAAACAGTGCGGATATAAATCCCTTGCTATGGAGGCAAGTGGACACAGACAGCTAGGTACTACACACCACAACAGAATAGGGGGCTCCAGGCACAAAATACTTTTTGGTGTTAGACAGATCCACAGAATAAGGAGATTTCACAAACTTCACATTGCTGAGTTCCTCTTCCCTCATCTCACCACCTGTTAATATCAAACAATATGTGTTACTAGGGGAGCAATAATTACGTACTTGCATATTACCATAGCATCCATAGTTTCTGTTTTCAAGATTAACTACATTTTTAGCAACGTATATAAAGAAAACTGAAATACGATCCCTCTCCAAAGAGCTTCAGTCCTGAGAAGAGGAAGAGGTAGGTCCAGGCAGATGGGGAACACAGAGACAGGCCAGTGCAATTGCACTGGCACTGGCAAGTGTATGCTCTCAACAGCTCAGACACAGAGACCTCCAAAGTGGTTTGTTACTCACAACATAAAAATTCCCCTCATTGATTAGAACAATGTGCTTGCAAACACAGAGCACGCAGGTATCACAGGAGCCACTGTGGCAGTGCACTTTCCTTTCTAAGCTGTTGTGGCTTCATTCCTTAGGGAAGGCTACATCAAACTCCAACATAACAGTCACTTGAATCAGTAGAGGGGTTTGGACCTTAGATCTCTAATTTCCTGAAAGAGGTGGGGTTTTTGTTATGTCTTGTTTTGTTTTGTTTTTCATTTCTGACTACTGGTGAGAGCTAATATTACCTAACATCATCTTCTGCAACTTTTCACCTACAAGACAGCTTGAGCATCTGGTTCCCATCCAAGACTCTTCTAATTAAACCACTCACTCTTCTAGTTAACTTCTAGGTAAACCACTACTTATAACTACTTAAAAAAAAAAACCCAAAACAACAAACCTTTAACAACAAACCTTGCTTTAAAATGTGTGTGTTTAGAGACATATTTTCAAAGTTTTTGTTTTCCACTTCAGCACTCCAAGGTTGGGAGGTGTCAGTAAAGCTCACCAGCCTCACCCTGTTGTGCATATAATTGATACCAAACCCAGCAAGTACACAAGTGTGGAGAGAGCCAGGCTGTGGTGGAAAGAGGAAGCATGTGCAACATGGTAGAGACCATGCTAGATCATGAGATCTAGCATGCTGGTGTGATAACAGGAGGTCTTTCAGCCCTTTTGCTCTTGCAATAATCGTTGCAGGAATAGTGAGTATAAGTACCTATAGTAGATTATACCAAAGAACTGCAAAGCTGTAATGCTTTTGACTTAATTTTAGAATTCTAAGGAAGCCTACTTAAAATTTAGGATTTTTAGTAATTTTTAGAATTTTAGTAATTCTGAGCTAAGTAACAAGACTTCCTCTATAGCTGACGGGAACAGACACTGCACCTTTAGAGTGCAGTTTAACCCATCCATTCTCTATCCTGACTATACAATGTGCCTGAGCTCTGACTGGATACCTTACTTTCAGATATCTAAAATAAAAGGGATCAATCTCCTTACGAACACAAAGAAAGAGCTTACCCATGTTGTACAGGTCATCTCTGTTGCAAATTCAACTTCAGAGGTCAGCACTGAAATTGTACCTCTCACCTTAACCTTGTGTGACTAATGACAGCACTTGTTACAACCCAAATCACCCATTGACTATTGCATCTACTTCATTGCAGTGCTCACTCATGGGTAGCTCTTGGATATCTGGAGGCCTACTCAATGGCTGTGAGCAAATACCTACACAAATCCCTTGTAATGAACTGTGGAAATAATTATCTGTCCTCTCGAAAAACAAAAGCAAACAGCCACTGAAAAACTTCTAGATTGGTGTACTCCAGGCTTATGTCCCTGATGAGCAGCAAGACCCAGCTATTTGGGCTATATTGTACTTGTGCATATGCCGAGTGTCACAGTCTGATAAAACTATGGGAAGACATAAGAGAATGAGCAGGACTCACAAGGGCTAGATTCTCCTCTGCATTGTACTGTAGCTGTAATACTTATGCTTTATCTTCAGACTGACAGCTTAGCCAGCTGAGGTACAAAGCAAGCTAAGACACCAAACTCAACTAAGACCTTTGCAGGTATGGAAGGAGTAGATGTGGCTGAAGCAAGTGCTCAAACAAGATTTTATGGGAAGCAATATACTTGAGTTCATACGGATGTTTGGTACCCCTTCAGATGGACTAGGGTATCTTAGATATCCTCACAGAGCTGTTTAATATGGGATAAACTCTATAGGATAGTACTCAGAGGAGACCTGAGAACTTCTGGAGCAACAGTGGAAGACCACACAGGACTGCATAGGGCATTTAAAGTGGTACTGGACTTATGTGTTCAGATAAGTGAATCCCACCCAAGATTAAGTTTGTGCAGAGAAGGGGGTCAGCACTATAGCATGAGCAAGCTTTTCAGTGAACATTGGTACAGCAGGACAAGATTTCCCACAAAAAGGATTATACTAGAGAAAGACCAACGTAAATATTACAGACTGTATCAGCCAAGGCATTGTGTACTCACTTGCAGTTTCTACAGTTGTAACAGCAACATATAAATGAAATCCTTCCAGAGTGGAAATACTCCTTCCTAATTTATTTTCCAAAGTTCTTGTGTTTAAAATAACTCTTCCATTTCCATTTTGAATCTAAAACAAAAGTGAAAAAACCCCTGAGAACCCTTTACTGGTTTGTTGTCATTAGAATTAAAGAATTGTTGCTTCTTTAATTCTAAAGAATTAAAGCGTAGTGTGACTACGGCATTACAGGGACCCATGTTTTGGTATTTTCTGACAATATTCAGCTCACCTAGGATAAATCAGAATAGTTCTACTAAACTCCAGTACTTACTGATAGCTGTTGTTCCAGGCGTGGAAGAAAGACTTTGGTCTCATTTTCATCAATTATGCCAAATCGCACATATGCGGCACCTTGAATCCCTTTCCCGTAGGAGTGTCTTTGTTAGGAAGAAAAGTGAGGAGATGAATCATTACAATGATAAAAAGCCAGCATAAATCAGACTAATGCTTTTCTGCTGCAATAAAACTGGGGTATCCATAGGCATGTCATCTGTAACAAAAAGCTTGAAAACAAAAACTAGTCCCACTCACTGATAATTCAGTCATGAAGACTTTTGCTGGTCTGTGTACAAAGTGATAATTTCAAGTGCAGAGAATAGATGGAGTAAATAACACTGGCGGAATTGCATGTGGAGACGTCATCTGACAAAATTTACACCGGAATTATTTAAACACTTTAGTTTCACATTGAAACCTCACACAACTTATCCCCTTCACAGGGAGTAAGGCTGGTATCCCATCTATTTAGCTTGGATGAACAGCTGATTCCTTTGTATGAGATACCTCATGAGCAGAGCATTTAAAATAGGGGGCTAGAAAGTCAGCTCAGGGGCTAATATGAAGTATTTAGTACCTCTGAAGACCTCCAGAGACAGATCTTACCCGCTGAAATTTTGATCCATGCATTAGGCAGCATAGAAACCCTTCACCCCACATCTCTCCTATGGATTTAGGCAGTATAGCATAGGGGCTTCTTGTAAGTGAAATACAACTCCCCATAGAGGTTGTGGAGAGAGAGAGTGGATAGGACATATTTTGCATCTGGCAGGGTCCTTACTGAAAGAAACCCTGGCAGATGGCATTCTCCTGCAGCACAGCGTATGATGTGCTACATGAGACCTGTCATGGCCATGGTGTTGTCTTTTGCTTGAGGAAATCCTGCTTCACCTCGGTTCTGTAATGGTTTTCTTTGGTTTAAACAAAGCTCTTTCAAATTGACCTGGTCAGCAGCACTCATCTATACCAATGAAAGTAACTGAGAGACAGTTCTTATGGAAACGGCTTAAAATACCAGAACTAATAACTGTGGAAAACAACAATCAGTTTACCAAATAACTATTCAGAGAAATAAGTTCAATTATCAGGAATTCCATGTGTTGATTTTGATTAAAGTCAGGCAGGCTGCGTACCACCTCTAGGACATTTTCCAGTATCCAGAACAATATCTATTTATTCAATTCTGTTTTTTCCTCTTAAATAATTATTATATTAATGAGTAGTAAAGCATATATGAAGGAGCTGCACAGTCCACAAACTCAAAATTGAGTGCTGTAATACTGTGCAGAGAACACTTTAGAATGAAAATATTAAAGCCAGTTATCTGATATAACTTTATATCACAATATCAAGTAATCATGATTAAAGTTAGAAATCATTCAATAGAATCGAACAAAGAAGTGAAGGTGATCAAGAGGAGATGAGAAGAGTTGAGTTTGTTCAGCCAGGCAAAAGGAATTGGATACAGGGTTCTGTCTGGTCTCTCAAGGTGTGCTGGGGAAAGGAAGGATCAGCACAGTCAAGGTGAAGAGCTCAAGGACACCAGGCAAAATCAGGTATAACCTGGCCAGGGATTAATTTAGACCAGACAAAAAACCTGCTAGAACTTGGAGGAGGGGGGGGTGGAAGATCAGTCTTCCACTTGGACAGAGTGTCAAGGTCCATGTAGCAAATCTAGTGACTGCACCCAGTTTGAACCAGGTTAATTAAATTAAATTAAACAAGTGCAGTGCTGTCTCAGAGGCTGTGGTCAGCTGGCACAACACAGCCCTTACCTGCTCTAGTAAACCACCTGAGTTCCACAGCAGGGTGGCCACATGTAGACCTGGGGTGGACATTGGTCTGTGCTTCCTCTTGAAGAATTTCCAGGAATTTTTTGTAGAATGCTGCACAGCTGAAGCCAAGCCTGTGCCATGCACCAAGAGAGCCATTAGTAGCCAAGCTCTGGGGCTCAGGAACCTTTTTCTGGAACTGTTTCGTTTTCTACCCAGGTGGCTCAAATATCTTTTCTACTATCACATTCACTTGCAGATAACCCAGAAGCATTTCTGTATAGAATCATTACTCTCAAATAAGAACTAGCTTATTACTTCCAAATTTCAGTGGGATTGGAAAAAATTTCATACCCAAACTTGAATCCAGTTTCTACTTGTTCCATTTTGAACACCACTACCGGGACCCAGATAGCGTTTTTCACTGATGTTTCAAGTTAATAGTCCAAACAGAGTATGTAAGATTAAAGTCAGGTTCAAGTAAAGCCAGAAGCTGGTTAAGTGTTAATGACAAGAAAAAGGAAGAAGCTGTAAAGTTCATCTGCCTCCTACAACAGCCTCTGTGAGCACACCTACTTTGCCTCAATATCAAATACAAAGTTTTCATTCCAGATGTGGTAGTATGGCTGAAGTGGGATGAGTTTGACTTCAAAAGATGGGAGTTCTGCATGAAAAAAAAAAGAAGACAAAAGGTCAGAACATGCAGGTTTCAAACATATCTTAAATTCTTGGTGTGTAGCAACACCAAAGGAGAGGATCCATCTGCACTGAAAAGATGTTTTAGTTTGAATCAGCAGTGCACTTCTGAAGCAAACCTCCTGGTCATCTTCCCTTATTTTGCATCACATACTGAAGCAGTCTTCAAGAACACAAAACTCATTTATTTACAATGAAAATAAACCAGAAGACAAGCTTTAACTGCTAATGGGCATTATGTGCCCTGGGCTAGAAGCAGTCTGAAGTAAACCCACCCTGAAATGGGTTGAGTGTGGACATGAGGTTCTCAGTATCAACTCTATCACTGTGCAATTCACTCCTGTAAAGCCAAACTATTTGCTACTCTAGACATATCCAGAGAAATTTGCTCCTGGACCTAGGTGTTTGCAGGGGATGCAGTAATCTCCACAATTCTGTTACATCCACTAGCTGAGGATAAATGAGTTTTGCTAAACTGAGATTTTAATATAATCCTGAGGTTTTCTTTTGCCTTTAAGAAACCCCCCCCACATTCGATTTTACAAGAAAGCATAATTTCAGCACAAATAAATCAGGTTATTTATTATCCTAAATTGTTAAATTTCTACATTTTTACTTTTTGCACAGTGCCCTTACTTCTCTTTAAAAAAAGCTTCTTTGAGTATAGGAACAACTCTAATCAACTTCCAAACTTAATTCTACTGAGAGAAAATAGGTAGCTTTTTTTTTTAATTCATTCTAACCTTCACCAAAAACTTTAGCCAGAATTGCAATGATTTTAGAATGGAGCTCATCTCCATTTTTTGCTGCAGTAGGAGAACCCTTCCAAAAAAATAAAGCTTAAGGAAAAATATTAAAGTTACCAAGTCTGTATCAAAATAAAGATTTTTTTTCAAGTACAAGTGAAAGGCACACAAAACCAGAGTTGTCCTTCTGTGCATTAGGGATAGCAAAGAGGCACTGAAACACTGTGAATCTTGTCCTTAGTACCCGACTACAGCCAGGGCTAATTACTGCAGTGTATCTTTTAACAAATAGTGATGACTTCATATATTTAAAATGCAAATTAAACGTTGTCTTACCGTATTTTTTTACTTCAAATTCAGCAGAAACATTAGACATTTCATATTGGTGAAACCAGGCTTTGATTTTCCAAGTTCCAGGCCTAAAGTTCAGATTCAGCAGAAAATTGTTAATTAGGATTCCTCAGATATTTTATGATGTTAATATATTTAAATTATCACTAAATGTTACTATTTTCTGTGCTTTGATCTCATCCCAAACTAATTTATCAATGGATTTCTCTTTGTTGGGAGAAGCCAGCAACGTATTTCCAAATGATCTAGGAAACATTCAAAAAGACTTTATGAGGAACTGCAAGATAACATATTTGCAAACCAGATGTAACATGCACTGCCTTTGAAAAGTCCTCAGAAATAGAGAACTCATCATGTATTTCCTATAGTTTATCTTTACTGTGCTGTCAAAATCAATCTAGCATGCAAGAAAACACTGGATGTTAAATAAAAGCTTGACGGTTTGAAATCAGAACTAATTACACTTTGCAAACTGAGCCCTTACAGAAGTGCTCTCCTGAATGTAGTCACATGGTTGAACAGATATTTAAGCCGTTTGCTAAATTACTCCTCAGCAGGATAAATGCTGTTAATTGCAGCATTTTAACAGTAAATTCTGGACTCATCTCTCCAAGATGAGGTGCTTAAAGGTAAAAAGATATTAACCATAGGTTCAATCTCTGCCCCATGGTGAGAGAAAGACAATTTTGAAAGATAATTCAAGTAATTCAGCAAAATCTTAAGTACTTTAACAGGTAAGGGGGATGAAGCTGAATGGTTTGATCCTGATAATAGAAGGTGAGGTTAGTCCTCCGCATTTTAGACATTATACTGTGAGGTCTTTTGTCTATCTGGGTTCCCCTGGGCTCCTCTACAGCCACTGGAGAATAGTAGACAGTGTTGAGACATGGTACATCTCACTGCGACATAGGCATCTAAAACAGGTCAGATGAATCACAGCCTAAATATGTGACTTTCTCTCTAGTACAGAGAAGGAAGGGCTGGCTCCAGAGCCACCACTCTCAGTTCCCTGCTGTCTCACACTGGCAGTGAGCAATGGTGCTTCTCAGATGTGATCAGAGCTACACTGTCTGCTAAAGCTCACCTCCTGTTCTAAAGAAATGGTAAAGTAGAGAATACACAATCAGAAAGATGAGACGACATGAAAACAGGGGAGCAGAGCCAAAAGAAGGGAAAGAAAGGACAAGACTCTTGTTTTAGCTTGAAGATAGTTCTGCTGCAAGAGACATTTTGACATATGAACTGTTTTAATGCACAAAGCACTGCAGTAACATACTCGGCAACATCAGGTATTTCAAAGTTTTCACTCAATGCTGCTTTTATTTTCCGATCTGACTTTTTAACCACCATTCCTTTTGAATTCTGTTGAGAAAGAGAAAGCAAACATCAAATTATGCACTAGGTGCCAAACATTTACATCCAAAAGCTCAAGTACATACCGTAGTCCTAAGGAAGAGAAAAAGCTCTGCTTACTTTCCTACTTTAATATTCACATGTTATGCTTCCATCCATGTTCCTGATATTGGCTAAAAATGACTAGACATATCTCATAGTGTGTAAATACGGATTTCTGGAAAGGAACCATAGCTATAGTGTTACTCTTGGATCTTTTGTGGAAGTTTTTCATAGTGCCTGTGCTGAAGAAGCACACATCAACAGAGGCTTCTTAATACTTACTAGCACAGCGATGGTAACTGTGTCATCTGTTGGCCTCATAGCATTGTCCAGAATGAAGATCCTGTATTTTACTGTTTAACAGAAGAATAAATACATTCACATTTATTTCTGGCCTTTCTACAGAGTAATTACTACAAGCTCTAAACGGAGTTACTGAATTTAGGAAAAAACATTTTCTTTTAATGAAAAGAAATCTGAGAAATTTCAAAAAAAGAATTGCATTCTTCCATGGGCTTTGCATGTTACGTGACCAAACAGATACCTTTTTGAAGCACATTCCAAAAAATATCTAGGGAGCTTCACTCACTTTTGTATTTCTTCTGCAGTCAAGGCCTGCAGCCAAACTCAAGAACTTTTGTGACTTCCCTCTCTTGTTACTTATTAAATTGATAAATAACAAAACAGTTGTGGTCTTAAAGTGCAAAGGATACTTATTGGTGTTGCAAGATGAAGAAACAGGAGATTTTTTACAGATTTCTCAGGATTTTGTTTTCCAAAGGAGAGTCATAAAACTTTCTGAATCAAAATAAGCAGATTTTGTCTGGCTTATGTTAGAAGAGAGAATAAATTTTTCACTCCAGTGGCATTGCCACATGGGTTGCTGCAATGTGTAGTGCAGACCCTACAGAAGCCCTGGCTGCAGAAGGTGAGTTTAAAATCTGAACCGGCTGGTAGGCATGGAGATAGCTGGGGTTAAATTAGGATTTACATTAGGAGGGCCAAGTCATTATTACTTTTTCTAATCATGCCCTTGTAACAGATATATTCAACAACTGAAATGCAACATTCATATTTTAACCTTTGGAACTTGGTGTGTATATAGGCTTATCTGTCTGAATAAAAATGTAGCCTTTCTTGGAAGACAGGAGGATGCGAGTGTTTTGAATGGTGTCCTTATAAAGGTCCCTGCTTTCGGTGACTAGCAGAATATACGGTAGACTATTCTTCTTGAACAGATCCTGTGGGACAGTCTCCCGTTTGACCTGAAGAGGACAAAAGAAAAAACCCCACAGGGTCAGATACGAACCTAGTAACTTCAGAGCCACACAGCTGAGGCCCCAAAACAGCTGAAGTGCTTAAATAATTTTGTTAACACTATTCGATGGAATGGACTCAATTATGTCTTTCTTACTGTGTGAATATTTCTTTTTCAGTAAAAATATTATCTAATCTCCCATTTTCTGCTGTAGAGATATGCATACTTCTGTGTAATGGCAATAACTCAAGACCAGTGACTTTTCTTCAGTCTACACATATGTTAAATTCTAGTTACCATGTCATTTGGTAGCTCTAGCAGCATCCTGTAATCCTTCACTTGCTAAAATCTTGGCTATGAGATTAGAGCTTTACCTTATGCAGGCTAATAAATGTTTCCAAACATCAAGCTCAAGAGGAACCTGATTTGAAAGTTCAGCTTTCAGCTTTGAGTGTAATCAATCAGAGCTAAATTGAGTCTTGCTAGGTGTTTTTTTCCAACCTAATAGCCCAAACTAGTACTCCTGAAGTAAATACTTCCAGACTTCAAAGAATTATGTCAGAAACAAATTATGCAAAGCAGGATGTAAAGAAGAATTAATCAACATATAGATTTGCAGAAACATCACAGGCTTTGGTCAGAGAGACTGCACATTTTTAAAGGTTTCTCAAGTTTTGTAAAAGTGGCCAGTCTGTCAAAGGCGTGAGTGCAGTCTTAATTAAAGTGATTCAGTGATAAAACAATTTAATTTCATCACTAATCTATAGCAATTAAAAGATGCTTCATCATCATGTGACAAAATCTTAAGCTTGCTTGTTGGGCACAAAAGAGCATCAGAATTACCACTGAAATTACATTAAGCATAGTTTTATTAGCTGGTTGGGTGAATAGGGTGCTGCTGCCACTGGAATCTGTCTCTAGGGATCAATGTTGTCTCTGTTCCAACACACCCCTAGCGCAGATTATGTGTTTTTTATCACCATACTAAACAATTTACATCACTGCTGTGGTAGACTCACCATTACTTTTTTCATCTCTTGGTAATCATTATTTTGGTTAAGGTTAAAGATGATCCTCTCTGATAGCAGCCGATTTTTTGTCTCATCTTTGAAGTAGGCAGTAACTTGCACAGGGTGCTGTGCTCCATGGACTTGAACTGTTATTGTCTCATATGTGCCCAGATGCACCACATTTGGGGCAGTAATAAGAAATCTAAAACAACAATAGAAGCAAATTGTCCAGTAGGTAGGCTGATTTTTACAGGACACAAGATTGTCCAACCAATACAAATTTTAAAGCAAAAAACCCCAGACTCTCACAGAGCTTGGGACTTGAAGAGATCACCTAGTCCATCCTCCTTGTTTGCCCGAGTGGAGGTTTGTCAGATCTCTGACTGATCCCCAAATTCTGAACTATTGTATTTAGGGCCTACAAAAGATCAGTCCCTACAGATAGGAGAGAAGAAAACCTACAATATGTCCAAGGGACTGCCAGTGCCATTCATAGCCTGGTTTAACTCAGAGAAAATTCTATAAACTCAGCTTTCTGGAAACAAAACTAAGCCATGCATTAAGAGACAATGAGTATTCATAAATACATATTTGATACTATGAAGTCATGTGTATTAATGTACTAGCACTTACATTATGCTAGCTTATGCTTTAATATGTGAGATGGTATCAATTTCCTACATAAGCATACGTATAGAGTTTCAAGTAGCTGATCTTCATTCAGATGTCACTGTTTGTGAAATGCTGGTAATGAGAGACCATGGAAAGTGAGTTGGAGGCTAAACTGGTTGGGATTATTTATTATTTTTGCTTGATTACTTTCTTTTCTTCTTAACTCTGCTCTGATGCTTCTTGGTAATTAATTTAATGACCTTTAAAATGTAGATCATCATTCTTGCCCTTTTTTTTCCAAGTGACTTTTGCACACAAAACTCAGAGGACTGGGTAAAGAGCTATGTCTTAATGATATAATGAGACATACACAAAGAACAGTTCTGAGCTCAGGAAGCTGCTTTTGGAACATGATTATTCTGCAGAAGACTTCTAAAATGAAAGGTAAATTATTTTTACCATTACCACAATGGATTGGCTTAATTTTCTCTCTTTTTTTGCTTTAAAAAAAAGTTTCTTTTTTCTTAAATTTATAGAACAAAATGTTAGCTCTAGAAATACAGCAATAAGGATGATACTTTTTTTCAAAGGAAATTCAAATTTACTTCCTTTTCTTTTCCGATAATAATCATGGTGCGCTGTGAAAACAGAATTAAAATTATCTTTCTCCTTCCATATAACTAATGAAATGATTCATAGGTGATCTGAGTCTCCACACAAACATAGGGATTTAGGGAAAGAAAGATGCAACAGCCTTCAGTAAACATTAAAAAGTTTTATCGTTTTTACCTATGCATTTGTGAAAATACTTTCTAATGTTTCTAGTTTACAATGATTGATGAAGCTTGTCTTTCAGTTACATTTACCCCCATGCAACACCTGATCCTGATCTTTATTGCTTTCATTTGCCTAATTGTCTCTCTAGTTCATTAGTCAGGCAGATTTGGCATCTATATACATTCAAATGCTTGAATATTGATATATGAGAAGAAAGATTTAATTTTCAGCTATGTTCATTGTATTTTCTCAAAGACTTTGGAGGGATTTTACTCTGAAATTGTTACTGCATCACCCGTTCAGAGTCTGTTGGCTCTAGCAAAAGGTGACACTAGAGCTGTCTTCACACGTGGAAAAGAGCATAATTCTTGCTCTCTTTCAAAGCCTCCATAATTTTAGGGTCTCTTTTTTTACAGCAGTATAAATAGTTGTTTAAAAGTTTACCTGTAAAATAGCTCAGACAGACATGGTCACCAGCCTACACTGCCCATAATCTCAGCTGGCCAGACAGAAGCCAGACCTGGTCTGGCAGCATCATGATGACATTTTCCTGACATAATGTTCGATTTCATATATCTAATACATTCAATACCTTAGGTTTCACATATCCAATTACCTCAGAAAAAAAAAATATCTTGGTCCCCAATTCCACTAAGAATTTATCACAAATGACAAAGCCTGTGCTTTACTGAAGATGCAGTGGGCCTCAAGATGATGAATTAAGTACCCCAATATCAAGTTTCTATGGGGCTGTAGTTTTCATGTGGATGTGGTCACTGGAGGTCAACAGCAGACTGCAGACAGGAGTCTGCACCTGGCTAAAACCTCATAAGAAGAGAAATCAGTATTTGAGGCTGGAGATAACCTCAAAGGTAGGCTAACACAGAAAGGGAGAAGAGTTTGACCTGACCGCTCAAGTATTTTGTCAAAGTTTTCTTCTGGCTATGGCAGAGTACCCTTTATCCTGGTTGGAACAAAGCAAGAGTCTTTTCTGGTCCTCCACTCTACACATAAAGGTCAATTTGAAGGACCTTCAACACATTCCACAGGTTTTCTCAAAGAATTACATCTATTTCCCAAACACAGGAATTTGTCCGTCTAGAAGAACCAGGATCAACATATGTAAACCTCTAATAAAATAGAGGATAAGTACAGAAAAATCCTGAAGCTCTCCCAGATGTAAGACCTATGTTTTCTTCAATGTATAAATCAATTACAGAAAGGAGAGTATTCTTTCCCAAGATTTTCCAATCAGATAAATGTCATAAACTAAAGATGAGCAAGCAGCAGTAACAGCATGAACATCACATTTTAGTAGGACCTTTTAAATTATTTGTTACTGAATGGAGATCTCTCCCTTTAAAAAGGCAATTTTAAGCTTTTTACTTTTTACCTATTTAAGGTTGCAAAAATTTTAAGTGATCCAAGAAACATGTCTCTATCAAGACCATTAACATTTCCCACTTTCTCTTTCAAGGGATTTATTAGGAGCGAGGAATTAATAATAAAATGTACTTACGATGGTGCTTGCTGCGTATTGGCCAACAGAGAACAAAAGCTCATCAAAAATACCAGCCTTTCCATTGGAAAACTCTACAACATCTGCAAAACAGAAATACCAAATAGCCACTGTCAATCTGCCCTTGAGGCACAGGCTGTAAGAAATGGGCTGATGGCACATTGCAGCAAAGAGGATTACCTATCCTGGTTATTTATTAATAACTTGCAAAACTGTGCAACCAGTAATGATCGACATGCTAGTGATACACGGATTAATTGCCTAGGGAGAGACTTTCTGGGCTAAGCCACAATTTTACATGTGATTATTCATTCATGCTCTTCCCAGCTTCAATATTTTTATATGATAACAACTAAAAGCCATGGGCAGAGAGAAGTTGTCATAAATACTGCAAAGAGAATCCTCAAATCAAACAAGATACCATGGCTAAAAGAGTAGCTGTAAAGCACTTCTAAATGGGGACAAATGCAAGTGGAGACAGGTCCCTTCTCTATGCCATTGCTTAACTCCAGGCATCTCTGTGGTTCAGTAAAGGTGAGAGGAAGCTCCTTCTGCTTTACATAGCACCAAGGAACTGCACAGGAAATCTGCCTGTACAACTCAGTCCCGATCTGTACTGCTTGAAGGCATTCATCTGCTGTAACTTCAGTGGAAATAAAATGTAAGTCTCTCTTTGAGCTACTTAGCCCAGTTTTTCTTTATGGTGAAGACAGAGGGTAAGCACATAAGATGACTCATCAGCTGAAGACATTCCCTACTGCAGAAGGGACACACAATGTCTTAAAAGGCAGGGTACTCAAAAACAGGGGAAAAAAATACATCTGAGGAGTAACTCTTTGTGCAGAAACAAGTTTTGATCAAACACAACTTTATGAAGCAAACCGAAACTCTCATCATTTTGCAATCCTTTACTGAATCGTTGTCTTCCAAACATTATTTTGTTGACTCATGAGAATGGAAAGATGCCCATCTGATTTACAGGCAGGTCAAATCCCAGAAACCATCACATGGCTGATCACAAGTTCTGGGGATAAATTGTCCTTTAATACACCACATTAAAGTCTGCGTCTTTAATTATTAGCAATGGATGCCACCTCACCCCATCCCTTGCCTAAGAGACAGCCCTTGCCTTGCTCCTCAAATATACGCATCTCCAGCAAGACCTGCTTCAAGACAAGGAGGTAGGGGAAAGGAAGGTATAAGGTGTTAACAAACCAGTTCACTATTTTACACTGTCACAAGTGTGATAGCTCCTTCTGAGAAAAACAGATGGATGGTGAGTACTTTCTGTGCATTGGTGGTCACAGAAAGTACCAGCAGCAGTATCAAAAAGAATGTTTCTGACTTCAAACTCATATAAGCAAAAGCTAAGTTTTACCTGCTCTAGATTTTTTTCCAAGAGACAGTCAGTTGTGTTCACCCTCTATTGGCTTCCACTCTCACTTCTGCTGTCAGTCAGGAGGGAGAAGGTGGGGAAAGGTACCTGTGGACCCTCATGCTCTTTGGGAGATACTTACAGGAGATTAGAAATGAGAACTGTTAAGAACTGTCTGTGCTGAGAACAAAGACAAAGGTTTTGTGGAAGAAGTTCTCTTGGGAACAGGGCTTGTGCTCTCCTCAGGGAGCAGAAGAGGCTTGTTAAACTTGCATCTGGTAAAAAACAGGGGTCTTGCTCTTGCACGATCAAAGAGAAGAAAACAGGGCAAGCTAATTAAGAGCAACAGTAGCTGTGGAGCATACTAATGCTCCTGCCTTTTTCAAAGATATTTCCACTGCTAGGTCTTACACGGCTGCCATCCAAGGTTGGAGCTGATGCAATCACTGAACAATCTCAGTCACTAAAACAGGACAAGAAATGGGTATGAATGGGTCCTCTATTTTTGCTCCAGATAAATAAAAAGTAAGAAAAAAATTAATCAATATCCACAAGGTCAATGCCCTTTCCTTGAGAAACACATATGGAGCTCTCCCAGCTGAAAAGTCAACAATTTGTAGAAGACTGCAACACAACCAGCATGGGTTTCCTACTTCTGAGGTCACAGGAAAGGCAACTTTGCACTGTGAGGTCACGTCAAAATCTCACTGTTGTGCCAGCCTTTATCAGAGGGGAAGAGAGGGGCTTTCCATTGTTCAGGCTGGCTTGTTTGTCAGGGTACTGAGGTCTGTTTGTACAGCTATACAAATAGCCGAGTATGAACTCACAGTAAGACATTTTCACAGATCACTTTTTAACAAGGACCTTCAAAAGCTATTTTTTTCTTTTTGCTTTCATTTGTTTCTAATTAGATTTGCACGCTTTTGCGTCCTTGTGGTGTATGAATATGTATGTGTGTGTACGTAATGGCTATCCATAGCAATATGTTGCCTAAAAATTTTGTACCTGAATTTAAGGAGGTGTTCTGACTCTTAATAAAGGCATTTTTTTCTCCAAAATATAAACCAGTAGCTGTAATTAAATATGGATTTCTCTCACTGTCTCTCACAAATGCAAATGAGCAAGCTTATACACAACAATTTCTATAACTAGACTTAAAATTCCATATACTTCGTTTGTTTGTGTCTGTGTTTGTATAAAACGATCATTGCACTGGATCTCTAGCAATATTCTTCAGGTTAGCAGGGATTGTGATTGCTGGTAAATTCAAATTATTCCTCTCCAAAGCCAAATTAAGATATAACAGAATGAAATGAAATAAAATAAAACAATTTTTTTTTCTGTTGAATGTCTCCAGCACATGCATGAAAGTGAGAACACAGAAAACTCACCCCAAAATCACTTATGCACTTTTTATTTTTGTAAAGACAAAGTCCTTTCGTATTTACTCATCAGCCCCTTTTAACCAGGTACGTTATTGATCCTCCAGTTGACCCACAGTCCAGTACAGCATGTGGAAAGCACAGTCTGGGATTGCTGTATGTGTAAGAAAGAACTAGTGAACCCTAAACTCAGGGAGTCAGACTTGCCTTATTTTGTATATATGCTATATCTCCTTTCAGTAACTTCATTTGAACTTCACAGGCTTTCACAGTGTTTTGAGCACCAGCAGTAGTTTTTGTTCTTTAGCTTGAAGTACTTCCAAAACGCTTCTCTTTAATCTGCCTAAATGCTAACAAGACCAAACTCTTCTTTCACTTTCCTTCTGCACTCATTCAACTCTGACTGGCAGAAGGGTACAAAGGACAGCTTCACAAAGCACATTTTACAAATAAGCACTGCGGTGATATCTTCTTTGCTGAGTTACGGGGAATTGTGACAAACACAAAAGGCAATATTTCACTTGAGACATTTCAGAAAATTAGATTCTGAAATCCTTTTTCAACAGCAGACCATGAAGTGTGGGTGTAATTTCAAAAGTTCCTCTTAACAGCAGGATAACTTCTCTTTTGCATCAATGTAAATTGAAAATGTAGATTTAAACTATACTTTTTTTCTTTACCATAATTTAGGTGATGAATTAAAAAGTTAATCTAAGCTCTAGTTGATTTTGCCATGAAAATTTGTCCTTTCTTCTGTATTCTCTTTAAATGTTCTGCATTTAGTGCTCCTAAGTGTATTTATCTGCTGAACAAAAAAACCCCCTCTGTTCAAAAAAGGAAAACCAATATATCCATGGGTTTTTCTGCTCTCACTGAGAAGCCTGGATTTTTGAGGGATTAAGCAACCAGCTTTAGTTTTTCTCATGGGTTCCTCCCTTGTTTTCCCAATGGGTAGGTTCAATTCTGTGATTGTCTTAACATAGTGCCCAAAAGAAAAAATCTAGGATATGTGAAAAATGTGGAAAAACAGCACTGTTCCTGGGAATTTAATATGTTACAGAAGTGACCTGTATAAGATAGTACTTTTTTTTAATAGGTCTTACACTTTTTGCCTTATACTACTGACATATTATATTACCCTAATTAATAATACGTCCCGTGGTTTGTTTTTTTTTTGTCAATTACCTTTTTCAGAATCTCAGTGCTTTTGGCACCTTTAAAATATAGGTCAAATTTAGTAAATACACCAACTTGAGCCTTGCTGAGAGAAAAAGCCATTGGACAAGTCATGGCCAGGAGGGGAGGAGATGTTTGCGCGTGCAGGTGGCTCTCTCACCCCAGGTAAAAGCAAAGGACTGCTGGAAATGAGGAGGAAAACAACTTGGCTTAAGTCATACAGGTTCTTTGTACCCAAACACCCCGATGCTCTTGTCTAGAGTCTTATTCTCAAACACGTGCTTTGTGGTTTTTAAAAAATTTTCTTTCAACTTCATTATAAAAAACAAAGGCAACACAATTACCTACAAAAAGTAACATATTTCAAATATTTTAATCTGTCCCAGCTTCTCCATTCGTCTGGACTGTAATGAACATAATTGTCGCTTTAGGGCATTCTTTTCTTCTCCTTTTCATGAGAGCAAAAGGTAAGAATAATTTAAAGTATGCAGAAGGCATCTTCAACATATCAGTGGCAAAAGGTAAAATTTTAACTAGCTGAGAAGAATCATAGAATGTTTGGGCTGGAAGACACCTTAAAGATCATCTAGTTCCAAGACCCCTGCCATGGGCAGGGACATGTGTCACTAGACCAGGTCACTCAAAGCCCCATTTAACCTAGTCTTGAACACATCAAATGATGGATCATCCACAACTTCCTTGGGCAACATCTCACCACCCTCACAGTAGACAACTTCTTCCTAATTTCTAAAGTAAATCTACCCTCTTCCAGTTTGAACCCATTATCCCTTGTCCTATCACTACAAGTCCTTGTAAAAACTCCCTTCCCAGGTTTTGTGTAGGCCCCTTTAGGTACTGGAAGGCTGGTGTAAGGTCTGCCCAGAGCTTTCTCTTCTCCAGGCTGAACAGGCCCAACTCAGCCTGTCCTCATAGGAAAGGTGTTCGAGCCCTCAAGAATAAGAATAAAGGTTACACATCCAGTTCTGTGGATTTGGGAGCATATAATGGAATCAAGGGAAACCAGCCTTTTAGGAAGGCAAAATGTAGAGAAGTAACTTATAACTATTACTGACCCTCATTCTTTGCATTTCTTGACTTGTTAAATGAAGATACTCTAATGTTTCAGACTATTACACGATTATACTAAAAAATATTTCACAAACAAAAGGAGAAAAAGATAGCATACCATGTATGACCACAGGTAGTCATGTGACTACCTGCCACTGGAAGCCTTCCTTGTTCTGATCTGCAAATTAAATCTGAAACATTCACTTCACCCATTAACTCAGAGAAACATGAGACACGAGAAAGCTTCCGAAGCCTGGGAAAAGGCTCTGCTCCAACCTCTGTTGCACTCAAGGAAGTTCAGGTCAGCTCCACTGGCAGATCAGAAGCTGCCCTACTTTTTTTGATCCTTTGGTTTTAGTGTTCAAGGATAAAATTCAATAGAAAGGGGGAAGGAGAACAGGGTATGAGTATCAGGAAATCCTTGTTTTAATAAAAACAAGGAAAGGAGAAGGTGGATGTCCTGAAAGCCATGCTGATGGTACTTGGGTCAGAGACACCCTGCTCAGATTATATAGTTTACACATTGTACTTACAGAAAAAAGGTGGAACTATAACAAAATGTGAACACGAAGGATGTTCTGATTTAATTAGTCAACATGTCTTGGAAGGAGCATGGATCTGCCCTTGCTAATATGTCAGCACATGTCCTGCTATGTTGTGCTGGTTTTGGCTGGGATAAAGTTTATTTTCTTCATAGTAGCTACTCTGGGGCAACGTTTCAGATTTGTGCTGAAAACAGTGGTGCTAATTCGGTGATGTTTTTGTTCTGGCTGAGCAGTGCCTACACAGAGTCAAGGCTTTTTCTGCTTCTTAGCCCACCAGCAAGTAGGCTGGGGGCACACAGGTTGGGAGGACACACTGTGATGGCTGACCTCCAGTGACCAAAAGGATATTCCATACTATGTGACATCATGCTCAGCATATAAAACTGCAAGAAGAACGAAAAGGGCTTATTTGGAGTTACAGTGTTTGTCTTCCCAAGTAACCATTACACATGATGGAGCCCAGCATTCCAGGAGATGGCCAAACACCTGCCTGCCAATGGGAAGTAGTCAATGAATTTGTCCTTCAGGTTTTGCTTTGCCTATTAAACTGGCTTTATCTCAACCCACAGGTTTTCTCTCTTTTATGCTTCCAATTCTCTCCATGATCCTGACACAGGGGGAGTGAGAAGGCAGCTTTGTGAGGCTTAGGTGCTGGCTGGGGTTAAACCAAGACATGTATTTTCATGATGTGGGTCACATTTCCAGGCTAGTCATACTCGACTGTGACTTGACTTCTAAATGAGGAAGATGAATTTTTAATCATATTGAGATGTGGTTTAAAAACACCTCCGCACTGTTCTGGTTCGGCTTGTGGTCCCAGCAGTGATCCTGCTGCCACCTCTGATAGCAGCCCAGCCTGCAACTCTGTTGTGAAAGTCAAGGCTGGGGCTGTACCTCTGCTCTCCCTTCTTTAGGGTGGTGGGGTAGAGAGCTTTGACAGCTGGTGCCATCCACGTCTGGGCATCTTTCTTGGCTTTCCTTCTTCTACATGAACTAGATGTGCCTGTTGTGTCTGACCCTGGCTTGGGTGAGGCAGAAGAAATAAATAGCAAGTTTGAAAGAGCCGGTGCCCATGGCACTCTAAGCCTCAGACAGAAGCCCAGGTCTGAGATCTAATTCCCTGTCTGCTTATGCTGTTCCTGGGCTTGGACACTCTCTAGTCCTGAACCCAAAGCCTACTGAACTCTGTCACCCAAAGGATGAGGCAGGCTCCTTCTCAAGGTTGTACACAACAGGGGGGGTGCCAAGATGGCCCCTATCAAGCATCTCAGTCTTGGGCTGCTATGCTCTGCCTTACAGGTTTTTTCTCATTCCTTGCTGCCAGCAGCAGCATTTTCTTACTTAAATTTGGGGCTGGCTCCCATTTCACAAGCTTTTACAGTTCTGGCTGAGTAGTGACAAAAAAATGAATAAATACTCATCAGAGATCATTAAGAATTACAACACAGTATAATGGAACCCTATACTTCCAAATATCTCCCCTTTCTTTGGTGACTTCAGTAAAACTTGTTGGCTTCAGTAAGTATACTGCAGGTGTACATCTAGGCAGCAAGTCCAGCTTCAGTTTCTATGGAGAGGAATATGAACAGTATTTACTTGTACATTATTCTATAAATATCTGCCATATGTTTGCTGCATGCATTCTCCACTAAGATACCAAAAAGCATTGAGTCGCTGTGGCAGCATCAATTCCTCTGACCTTGGTTATATGTGGGATGTTAATATACTTTAAGACACAGAACCTTGCAGTTAGACTTTCTTAAACCTGCAGCATCATATGCTGCTGTTGCTGTTGCTTGAAGCAGCATAAAGGAAGCTTTGGAATAATACGGTTGGAAAAAAAAGTTTTCCCCTCTATTCTACAGGTAGAAAAAGGTGTATTTACCATCTGTGATTGTCCTCTATGTGATTATTCAGAAATAGCCACCTATAAGGAAGGGAACACAAAGTGCTCCACAGAATATTCCCACCTCTGTAACACAACCCTGCATGTGTATCACATGCCCCTTTGAGAATATTACCTGTGAAAGCATCCTGTGTCTTCAAGAGCAGCTGCCACATCTGTGATTTCTACCTGCCTTTTTGCTTCCAGAGTCTTGCTGTGTCTGCTTGCCAAGCAGGATTTAGCCTAGTGACGGGAGAGTCAGGGATGCTGAAGGGGAGCATGGCTACCTCCAGCAGCAGTGGACTGGTGCCATCCAGCGGGGGCTGGGCTCTTCACCACGGAAGTGAGCTGTCATGAAGCACTGTGACATTGCCAGTCCTGCTTTCTGAGACCCCCTTTTACCTCCCAGACAGGTATTAGGAGGAAGAAAGAGTCAGCTCCGGATTCTCATGGACATGGCTGGTTCTCCACAGTGCCGACTGCTCCTACATGAGCCACGTATCTGAGCTCCATGGGAGTCAATACAGTGGGTTTTAAAAAGCTATTTGGGTTAACCTAGTGCAAGGATCTGTCCTGGTCTGCTCTGAGAAATGCTTAAACACTTGAGTGTAAAAAAAGGAAGAGGAAAAACAAAACATAGTCCCCCAAACCTGTCCCAGATGACCCAATGGCAGTTTAGAATCAAACATGTTTTGAGACACCTCTGGTAGGATTCACTTTAGGATACTGAGAGCCGCTCACTCCTTGACATTACAATCTTTACTCAACTGTCTCCAAAACAAACTTGTCTGGATACAAGTCCAGGTTTCTATCCAGCTTTTTAACCTCCTGCCTGATCTACCATTTTGCATGAAAACGCACCAGCAAAAGCGGTGAGGTTCAAGCTATATTTTAAGGGTAAATTTTTATAAAGTTAATGCGTTCGCAGTTGCCAGAACAGTTCAGAGCTAGTCTTCAACATTTCCCTCTACCCAGCTCCATCAACCTCATGTCATTAGACCCTGGAAGGCAAAATGAAAAGTTTTGTGCTGACCACCACAGTTTATTGCCAAGAGCAAGGCTTATCTCATTTGCATCCTTTCTGAAGTGATTATTGCAGTCTGATCCCACTAGATGCCTTATGGATTTCCTGATTTACTGCAACACACTCTTCTCTTTCCACTCCCTGCGACTCGAGAGCTTATCTAAGAAAACAGATGCCTTGAAAACATGGAGCCTGTATTCTCTGTTCCAGCTAAATTCCACTTATGATTAGAAGGGAGGGGGAAAGATTATTTTAAATAATCTTTAAGCTCCCCATATTTCACAGTAGGCAGAGGGCTAGCTTCACTTCTAATAAGAATTAAAGCACCTTAAGACATTGTGATATAAGGCCAGCTATTTAGGAATGCTAACACCTTTCTGGCACACAGGAACAGGCAGAGAGGATCTTAGGCTTCTCTGTCATAACACTTATCTCTGATATTAACACAGAGGAAAAATATACCTTCTAAGGATATTTATTTTACTCGTATTACTTATTCCTCTTTATAGTCTGCAGAGACTCCTTCGGCCATGGGGTTTACTGTAGAAATAAAGGCTGGCTTAATTGTATTTACAGTGCTCTCAAGAAATAAATAACCCTATCTGCAACTCAGATATCTGAAAGTGCCCTCTCTAAGGAGTCAGACAGGCAGGATGCCCTACACAGAGCAGTCCAAGACCGTATAAAAGTAAGATAATGTGTATAAGGTACAGAAGAATGCAGCTACGAGCTTAGGAAAACACTCTTCATGCAAAGCAGATAAAGACATTCCTTCCTTTTCTGCAACATTGAAAGGTGTATCCTGACCACTTCCCTATGTGCCTGCAAAGGCAGCCCACAAACACCATTTCTGTCGCTAGGTACATCCCCCTACCCTCATTCATGGGTGCTACTCTCCATCTCATCACCTAACACAGAACTGTCTCCTGCCTACATGGTCTTCCACTGCAAAGTCCCCAGTGAAAAGGAGCCAAGACCCCTGCACACAGCCCTAGCTTCTTAGAAAGGAGCACGCTACTCATTAGTGGTTAGAGAAAAGAAAATGAAGCATTTCTTACACCTCGGAGTTTGGAGAGACAGCCAGGCCTTGCCAGAGCCCAAGTTCATCTATAGTTATGGAGATGCCTCAAATGACAACGGAAAATATGGGTAGGATAACCAATGAAGAGGAATCTTCACATACCCACCCATAATGTGCTTTATTTGGGATAACAGAAGACTAAGATACTGCAAACTTGTGGAGGGGTAGTGGCATAAGGAAAATGCTTTTTTTTTTTTTTTAAAAAGGAATTATCAGCAATAAAAAACCTCAGGTTAAAAGCCATGAAACACTAAAGTAAAACTTTGTGGCTGGAGTTGTGTTTTAATCTCCCCATCCCACTGTTTTCTGTGGCAGTGTGCAAGTGGGGATGCTCAAGGTGCCCTGGCAGAAGCTCTTCAGCATCCCTGCTATAGCGAAAGGAGAGGAGGGAGATTTCCCCAGAGTTAAGAAGTGTGTACGTGTGGATATACACATGGAAGCGAAGGAGCTGATGATAAGAAGGAAAAAAGCAGATACAGATCTTTGTTCAGCGCAGTCATTAAAGAGACACTGGATGAAGTATCACCTTCCTCCTCCCCCTTTACTTTCCAGCCACAGTGGTCAGAACTGGCCTAATTTCTGGTTTCCTTAGAAACGCTTTAGTGAGCATGTTTATTGTAACAGGTGAAGTGTAAGTAGTGTAACTGAAGACAAGCTTGTGAATAAAGAGATTTTGATCGTTCAGAGGGATTTTGGAGGTGTGTGGATGTGCAGGTTTGCATGCACATCCGTGCACCTGCATGTACCTGTGTGCATATGTGCACTTAATTTACAGAGGTTTCCAGAGGTTAGTTTTCTTCAGACAGTGCAATAGCCGACAAGAACAGAAGGTGGCACATTTTCATGCAGTAAAAAAGTACAGTAAAAGAAATGCAGGAAGGTGCTACAGTCAAATGAAAACAAAAAAGTAATAAAATTAAAAGTATGCAGAAGGAAAAAGACGACAGCTAAGCCTCTGCTGTTAACGACTGTATTAACACTGAAGGTTATTTATTTTCCCAGTTTTTGCAGTATAATTCATTGATGCTGTAAGGGTAGATTTTACTACTCTGAAAAACACCTGGCCCGTTGTGGTGTGTTTCATTTCCAGTACTTCAGCATTTAATGAAAATCGTAAAATGCAGGTGTTTGTATATTTTTTTCCATTTTTCTGTTTTGTTTTGTTCATTTGTTTGTTTTCTTAACAATAAAATTCACACAGTGGCACAAGCATATCAAGATCTATATCAGGAAGATAAATGCGGTCCTGACCGTTTCCCTTTAAAGGAGAAGGGAAGTTTTCTAGGTACGGGAGATAGCACCAGGCTAAAAAGAGAATGAAATTACATTTGTCAGAAAATAAGGAAGTAAAAACACAAAAGAAATAAGTCTTAAGTCATTAGATTAAAATCTTTCTGAATATTCAGTCTGGCTTTGTGAAGCTGTTACCGCAAAGAGATGCCTTTTAGTCTGCAGGCACCCTCTTGATCTACTTACTTTTCTTTAAAAGACACATCTATCTCTTTTTTTTGAACCCCTCAATCTCTTTTAAGCAACAGGTTCACCTCACACTGTTTGACAACAGCACGAAAAAGACCCATTTGCAGCCAGTGTTGGTGACTCACCAGGTAGAATGCTCCTTGCTTTTTGAGCTCTCCTTTTCACTTTATTCCATGACTAATTGCCACTGCTTGTTTAATGAGAAGCAGACAGAAAGTTAGGTTTGAGTGGTGCACAGGGATGGTGAGGTGTGGTCTGAGCTAGACCGAAGTGACCTCTCCCACCCTGGTTGGGGCTGCCAGGAGCTACCAGGGAGTGAAAGCCCATGTCCATGGTCATTCATGTGGGAATAAAGAGGCACCTTTGTTGCCCCTTTGAGAAATCTTGGACTGTGTCTGACAGCAGACGGCTTTTCTTTGTTTAGCAGCCAAATTCCCTCATTCCCTGGGCAGCTGATTAGCTTTTAACTTCATACCTTCACTGAATGAAAAAGACTCTCTTAAAATGCCTGAGGACCAGGGAAAGGCCTCACATGGCCCAGAAGCTGGCAGCATCTCCTGTCCCTGGCCCTTAGAGGCACATGCTCACTGACTGAGGCTGCTGCCTTCCCCCTGTTTGGAGGCATTTCCAGGCCACTCTGCTAATGAGCAACCAAAACCAGCTCACAGCAGTCACAGGACGGGAGCTGAGAGACCAGCAGCAAAAGGAAAAGCTGCTGCCATGGCTATAATTTTCCCCCTCCCAGGCAGTGGACACTCGAGATGGGGAGATCCTGCTAGTGCAGCATGTAGACATAAAATAAATAGAAAAGGCACTGAAACATGGAGTTTTGGAGAACTTCTGTCATTTAACTTCTTTTTCTCGATGCATTTACTTGCTCCTCTCCAAACACATGGTACTTTGGAGGGATGGTTTTGCTGTTCCCTGGCACCCTACAGCAGACCAGGACGGAAAAGCTCAAGCTGGAAGTAGAGATTGCAGCTGGTAATCCATCTGGGGGACGGTCCTGAATGCCACCAGTTTGCTTATTTTGGACCCCAGTAGAGCATATCAAATCAATCTTCCTGACCCCAAGCACTGGGAGGTGCATTCTCAGGTTTTGGTTGTGGGTCTGGCTGCTGTGATTCCTTCCAGACAAACACATCTTGAGTTCTGCTTCACAGCTTGTACAATTCAACCTTGTAATCCTATCTGAGGAATTATATATATATAAAAATTTGTACTATATAATACAAAAATGTAAGCACACACACAAAAAATATATACTATTTACATACATTGATATACATTACATACTATATAAAATGCACAAATATATTATAGATAACCGTACGTGAAGTTCAAAATATATATCACATAAATCCATATAAAAATTATATAATAATAAAAACATATTCTCTGTGTGTGTGTGCACATGCACTTGTTGCCATCATGCTTTGAAAACAATGATTTTGTTGGAGAATAAAACTTCTCAGTCCCTTCATGAGGAGACTGGGGTAACGCACATTACAACAGCTGACAGTTCCAGATGGGAACTACAGGCGATGCCTAAATGCTGTAAGAATTTTTTTTTAGTTGTTGGCATCCCACTTACCATTCATAATGATGTTATGGAGGTCAAATGTACAGTTCTTGAGGAAACTGAAACTTCCCAGGGGAGAAATATCTCCCCAATACCTTCATTTTGAGAGTCGAATTGGAATGAAAAATCCAAGCTGCAGTGCACCAAGCCAAAAGAGCTCAGACAGAAGCTCTTACTGGTGGTCCTGTTCTGAGTGCAATGTTGCAGGGCAGGCAAACCACCACAGCTGAGGAAATAGTAATAAATGTGTGCAGCAGCTGTCGCTGGAGGTGTGCACACAAACCTCTTCAGTCTAATGTCTGATAACAGAATCTGAATTTCCTGGTCAATCTGTCTAACTATACAACTAGTTCAGAAAAAACCTGTCAGCAAGACAAAGCTGCTCACATTTAGCCTGGTTACATAAAAACAAGAGGTGGGTTCTGCCTTTGAAATTCATCTTTTTTTGAGATGCCAGTCTGCTTAAAAACATTAACAACAAAACGGTTGCAGCCACGCACCGCTGAGTACTTCCTGCAGGCGAGCTGAGGTCCCAGCGCACAGCCTGCTGTGGTGGGAACCACTGCCGATGAGCCAAGCTTCTCCCATAACCAAACATGCCATATAGATCCTTAATCAGCAGCGAGGAGTGAACTCCTCTGCTGCTCTTCTGTTCAGCACTTTTAGGTGTCTATGCCCATCATGATACAGTCTATAAATGGGGATATTTTTGGACCTAAAGTTCACTTAAGTTAGGATCTAAATGGAGTTTAGGTGAAGTGAACATGGTCTGCTGAGGCTTTTGCCTCTGAAGTCTTGGAAGATGTGACATAAATGAGAACTTTCCCTGTGCAGCATGGTGAGTTTGTGGTTGATGATACAATCTGAGAGGGAAGTGGTCTCCCAAGGTGCAGAGGAGCCCCAAGACTTCCTGTGCTGTCCTTCACATTCTGATGCATTAGGGTTGCACAGGATATTGAGGGCATCATGCAGCACCCCTTCTAAGTCCTAGGCACATGAGTTGCTGTATGTGTGATGCATAGGCAGCTGCTGGTGCCCATAAAGCCACAAAAAATCTCTCTCCTGCTGATGCTCTTTGAGGCTGGATACAAATCTTTCCCTTCCTCCTACTGAGAGAGAGTGTTTCAAGATCCTGACAGCAGGAGGTCAGGAACCTGTCTCCAGGAGGCTGTGTGAGGCACACTGTTGATGAGCTGTGGCACTGTTGTGTGATGTTGTATGGGCATAGGAGGACACCTCCTATGAAGCCAGCCTCCTGACATATCAACACCATTTTGTTCCTGAAGACAGAGGCTTTTGTTGTTCCAGATGATCAGCCAGATGCTACCCCTCCCTCTGTTTTGCACACTTGACAATACTGGGGACCAGCTCCTGTGGGGCACAGTGTAGCCTGATGTATTGAAATCCAAGTCTCTTGCCAAGGAATGGAAGAGAAGCCCACTCGCATCCCCATGGGCTACTTCTTTGAAATAATTTGGTGTTTATGTTTCTTTCTTTCCAGGATCGTTTTGGTGCCACTAGAAACGTAAGGAAAAAAATGCATCAGTGAAAGAGACACTCAATAGTCCAGGAAATATTCTTTTAACCTTTTGTTACAAACAGAAGAGAACAAATGGAGCATGTTTATAAGGTAAATAAAATAATCAACAGTATCTTTTACCTCTGCCCTCACTTTGCTTTCTCCAGATGCTTTACCTCATTCTGGTCCAGATCATCTGCCTTCACAGGATATGCACTAGGAAGAGGCTATTGACTCATGCTACCACTTCAAGTAGTCCTCAGCAGGAGGTCTGGGCTGATGTAAAGTGCAGGTAAGCCAGAAGTTAGAGACGTAGGGTGCTGAGAAATAGAAACTTTCATTCCCTCTTACCCCAAGAAAAAACCCCCATATTGTATTTTTTGTACTTTATATATTCAATTCTAAGCCTGGGACTGGCAGCTCTTTATACAACTGTTAGGGCTGGGTGATCTGCCTCTGACAGTGCCCGGTAGTGGAGTTGTAAGGAAAAGAAAGAGAAGATGAACAGCTTGATCCTTCTCTTGAATCCTCCCAGCTTTTTCTAGTCCAGACACTCTGAACTAGGTGTTGAAGCAAACAGCTGATTGTAATGGACTTTTCTTCCATGAATTTCACTTCACATCATCATTCAGTAAAGAGTCTTGCAATTTTAATTTTAGGTTGGATGATTAGGTCTTGCTTACTTTGTGTCATTCTTGTAACCAGTAAATTTTATTGGGTGGAACCTCTCTAAAATATTACAAGAAACAGTGAATTATTATTCAGGAATTAATGCACCTCTATAAGAACCCCTGCGTATTTCTTTCTGAGGCTGAAGAGTGGAAGAAAGTCTCATCTGTTTAATTTCTCTTTATGGGGAAGACACTCATCACCTTTTATCATTCTTTTTGTCATTTCCTGTCTCATTTCCATTATATGGTTTTTTTGGAAGGGAATGCAAAAGGAAAAAAAGCAGTAATTAATGTATTATTAAAGAGGTGGGTACATCATGCACTTACCCACCACGCCTCCTCTTGTCTTCATGGTAACTGAGTTAGAGCTTTTGCTACTAAAATGGTCAAGAGATGCTAGAGATGACAATTACATCAGTTGCATCTGACCTTCCCATTGCACTAGTTTAACTGGAGCACTTTAACTTGTGCAGCTACAGGTTCATGTGTACATGCTACAGCTTTATGTGTAAACTTACACTAAGGAAAACCTGTATCACGAAAATGCAGGTAACAGGAGACAGCAGGAATCCAGTGCATGCTTGAGTACTGGCCACCAAATGAAACAAGGCACATCATTTAAGAATATTCCCTTCATCTGTTCCTTTCCCTGAAGCTGTTCCCTTCATTTTTACTGGAAGTCAACGATTACTTTCCAAAGCAGCAGTAGTGAAAGGTAGATTCTGAATGGATCATCTCTTAAGATAAATAGTAAGAAAACGAAAACTCAAGCAGCCAATCGCTTGAGAGTAAATTACTGAGCTGCTTTCAAAGCCAAAGGATTCAGTGGTAGCAGCTGAATTCTTTCAGGATAGGTGTTGAGCCATTCTTTCAAAACACTGTGAGGATGCATTAAAAAATGCTGACTCCTATAAATGCTGAAATGTAACCATGCTTGGGCTGTGAAGAGAAAGTCATCCTGGACCTGCTGGAACATGCTTGGACCCCTTAGTAACATGAGAATTCCACTAAGTGCCAAAACAATCGTGGCCATGACTTGATCACAGTGGACTGTCTCAGAGTGGGAAATGATTTCCTTTTGATTTATTGATAGTGCTACAGTCCTGTGACCAGGTGATTTATTCATTTACATCATCTATAGCTTTTTGTATTGGAGCAGGACAGAAACACTTCCAATCTGATTTGCCCTGGCAGAAATGACAACTGAGAGCTCACAGATACAGCACTGGATGGCTCAGCTCGGTCTAAGTAACTGCCAAGAGTATAATCCAACAAGAAAGTTTAGGTAGCAGATGGGAACACACCTAGCAAAGCAGGAATCATGGCCTGCTAATTTATCTTTCCTTACAGCAGTTGGCAAATACACTTCAGCACTTGTGTAACTTGCCGTTTGACAGTGAAGGAGGTGGGTGCTTGCTTCAGTTCACACAGAGGCCAGTGCTCTCCAGATTACAAAGGGTACAAAGGGTATGGGTGAGAGAGGAAAGGTTCAGAGTTGCTTTGTCTTTCTGCGTCATTGTTTATACATACATATATATATGTATACATACACACGTAAGAGTTTCACTGTGTCTATATCTCTAACCTGATACATTTGTCACTGGGAAAAAAAATCGAAGGAGCTAGCACAAGAAACAACTAACAGGAACATCAGCACTGCAGGAACAAGAGAACTGTTTCCTGCAGACTCACCTCCACTTGTACCCAACCCCTGCCAGCACACAGGAACATGGCAATCCAACCTACACAGGACTTGCAGATAGTTAAGAGATTTCTGATGTTCTGGAAGTGACAGAAAAATCCCTCACTGAGCCACGAGTGCAAACACAATCATTAAAAAACCACCCCTGTGCTGAGCGTGTCATGACCGGAAAGCAATCAGTTCAGGAACAAAGCAGAGAGATTTATTGCAAACACAGTAGTAAGTTTATGTTCTTCCATCAATGTGACAAATCAGTTTTTCTTAACACTGCATTACTGACCCCTCTCCACAGTGTGATACTCATACGCAAATTTTAGATCAATAACCAAAGCAGAAGTAGCTTTACTTTTTTCCTGATACAGATGTCAAATATCACAGCCATAGACATAAGCAAAAAATTGTTCCAAATAAATATGCATGGAAAGATTTTTGACAGCTTGATAACAAATTTAAACACAGTAATTATTGTATAAACGATTTAACAAATGGTATTACTGCTAGCAGAATAAGCATTGCCAGGGAAAAAAAGGATCGAATACATAATCTGGAAATAGATTAAATATATATATAAAATATACTTAGTTTATTGCATGGATAGATATATATTAACATATTTGTGCACATAACTGGGAAGGAGGCACTTATTCAGGTTAGTATAAACAAGGCCACTTGTTAAGTAGAAGGGAAAATGTTAATAAGCCTCCAAACATCTCGCTGAAATCTAAAAACCTTGAAGCCATAATAAAAAAGGTGTGCTGTTACAGATCTACTTATAGTTCACTGAAAGGAAAGAAATCCAGTTTCTTAAGAATAGGATAAATCTGGCAGGCCTTATGGAAAACATTGGGATTTTTTCCCAGGCAGAGGACTTTGATATCTGATTCATGAATCTTACTGACGCTTGTCCAGCTTTTCAGTGTTTGCTTTGTGTTTTTCTTTGTCATCCCCAGTTTGCGCTATTATTTTATCTATTGTTAGAAAAACATTAGTCTGATAATCCCCATCAACCTAAACATTTTAGAGTTGTCATCAGACTTGTTCAAAGCAGTGATCAAGTTGTTTACCAGACTAAATATTTGGCTTGTAGAACACATGGTTTTTTGATGTGATTTTATATAAAGATATAATAATTAGAAAAAGATTTTCCCTGCAAGCAACTTTAGTGATATTTCAGTCTATTAAAATTCAAAAGCAGAAAAAGACCTCTACTGATAAACACCTAATTTCTGTATTTTATATATATATTTTAAAAAAGATATTCTCTGCTTATACATAACAGGCATTTTATAAATATTAAAATGCTCTATTATTTACACGTGTCCCATTTTACTGTGGAATTATTGACTGCTATTACCAAAACATGCCAGTTCTAGGAGACAAATTCTGCATTTCTCATTATCATAGGGATTTCACATATAGACACAAAGGCAGATTTGATCTCAAGTCACATTCGCAACATAGTGGTGAACTTAAACAAAATACAAAAAGTATCTGTGGGTGGGTTAAGTCTTTGATCAATCTTGCACACATAATACATGGATCACAAAACCAGGAACTTCATTAAAAGAGTAAATTAGTGTCAGGTGACGAGGGAAAAGGTCTAATGCACTGGGGATGTCTTGCGGATAATGATTTCAGGCTAGAACTCAGATTAATTAAAATAAAAGATGACTGCATGATTTCGGTAACAGAGTTTGACCCTTAGGTTGCTGCAAATATCCTTCAATTAAGCAGTCTGAATCACAGGCTTCAGAAAACCTAGAAAAGTCAGGATAGATTCTGACTTGATTCATTTGGTGAAAAACTGATGAAATATTATACAATGAGTGAAGTCATAACAATACAAATCCAGAGCAAGAGATATCAGTATGAGTCCCTCTGTGGGCATATTCACACTGTACCACGAATCATAGCACAGAAATTCCTAGGCTAGTAGACCTCCGTGTTTCTGGTTCTTTATGGCTCAGAAGATGGTTGTGCAGAATTCCTAGATCAGGTCTATCTGTGTTGACAGAGCACCACAGCTGGGCCAGGAAGCCTTTTGGATGGATTTTTCAGTTCAGAGACAGTATTGTGTGCTTGCAGCCAGGCTGCTTTCAAGTAGGATCCTGCTCAGCTAACTCAGATCTCTGCAATGTGGTCCCCAGAATACCAAATGCACTGCAGCTGAAGATAGGTTCGGGGGCTGCCTGCACCTACCACCACAAGGTGGTGGAAGGCAACAGGTATTTTAGCAACAGTCTCAAGAGCCTGATTCAGATTTTATATAGTTTATATAGTTTAAATCCATTGACTTGAAAGGATTTATTCATATACAATACTAAGTCTGACAAATAGGACAATCTGTCCTGAAGGTTACACAGCTTTCATAGCCAAGAATTGGGCAGGATATCTTTGGGCAGAACGGGTCCTGTCTGGATAAGAACTGACAAAGCACTCTGCTGATGCAAACTTCTGTGGAACAACATGCTGTCATGTTACCTAAATCAAGAACGCTGAGAGAAAATTAGAATTACTCTTGCAAAAGCAGTCACTTGTTAAAAAATGCCCAACAATGACCCAGCACATTTGTCAAGATGTGCTATGATTATACAGTAATAAATACCACTTGATTCAATCAAATGTTAATTTTTTCTTCACTTCGTTGCCATTTACTATGGCAACTGACAATCACATGCTGGATTCAGTATCATGATTCCTAGGCTCAGTTCTGGCAGAACCTTGTCCTCTGCATTTTGAATCTAACTCTACCATTTCTAGGTACTGAAATACTAGTGTTTGCATTTCCCAGCAGTGTGGATATGTACTGGCAAATATAATTTACCTTATAACACTTCCAAGATCCATTATAAACTTAAGAGGACATAAGCATCCAGTTTCTGTGAAAAGCAAAATTCTTTCTGGATTTGTTGCATTCTTTGGCTTTATATAAACATAAATAAGGAAAAAAAAGGAGATTAAATAGCTAAATAAGAATTTGCAGAAAGAGTATGTATTGCATTCTGTGACATGCAACTATTGATAATGTTATGCTGTCTAACCTAGCTGTCTTTTGAAAAAGTTCCGTTACAAATAAGTAAAAAAAATAAACATAAATCACTGGTATAGTCTAAGTGAAATCAAAAGCTTATAGGAGGGAGGATTCATGCCTAAGGCATTTCATCACCTTTCAGACTAATTGTAGACATTGAGTTCTTTGCGAGAAACAGTACAAAATTTAACTGAAGAGTGTAAGGATTCCTCCTCTCAAGTATTCTGTGTTTCTGAAGAAATGGATTTCCTGTCTTATTTCAGACAGGATATATAGCACCTTTGGATAGTTTCTTCTACTCTTTTGAAATGTCAGAAAATACGAAAACAAACCAAAAATCTCCCCCTTACAATGCAGTTCCTTGAATTGCTGCCTAAGAGTAGTGCATGATAGAGGGATGTCAGGATTATCTTTCGTGCAATGCGGGAGATTCTGTATGGATTCTTCTGTTGTTGATAATGGCAGCAAGAGCTCGGGATAAAAAATTTCAAGTACACCTAAAAGCGTATGAACTCACGAGTCACTGTGATCTGCTGCTAACAAAGTGCAGTTCAAGTTTGTTTTTTATGCACTCTGGAGACTGGCTTGAATTCTGTGGTCTTGGAATCAAACTTCTGAGCTGTCGCTGGTGTAATTATATGGTAGCATCATTGGTTCATTGCTGCCTGGCTCCTTCGTGGCTTCTTTTTTATCAGAATTTTGTTTCCATTTCAGCAGCAAAACGATGACCGCAATTAAGCAGATGGCAAGGAAAATGGCAGCAGCTCCCCCAATGATTGTGACTACGGTGACACCCGCACTTTGGTTATTCAGTTCCCTGGGGAGAATGCCATTGACCGCAGCCTCCCTTTGAGGAACCCGTTTCTTGCTGGTGCGATCTAGTGCTATGTGCTGTATGTTTGTTCCTCGGTTGCTTTCTACTCCAATGTCTTTTGCAAATTCTGGGTCCCGGTCAGCTCCCCTCTTCTGACGTCTCTGTGTGGATGTTCCTGGGCTCCCCCCACTAAAGACCGAGTGGTACTGGTGCTCCACGCTTCTTTTGCCAATTCCACGGTTAGCATTCTCTTTTGAACGTACAGTGTAGATTGTATGGACATACCACTCCCTACCCAAGGACACCTAGAAAGACACAATTTTTTGTATATAAACACAGCACAATCTGGACAGCACTATCCACAGAGGGAATAAACCACTGTTCTGAATTGGTTTCCTGGACAAGTACTTTCAAAATCATGCTCAGATAACTCCCCACTATGTGCCAATGTACCCCAGAGGAGTCATGTTTTCTGCCAAAATTTTAAGATAGGGTAGTCTCCATTCCTCTCCGTGGCCAGACTCTATGGCTATCAGGTGCAGGTGAAGAATATAACTTACTGTTAACAACACTTCTAATGCAAGTGTTTCTTTCTTTGGTCAGTAGTCCTGCTAATAAGCTACAGAAATCATACCTGAAATAGAGGAGTTGAGTCTACTTTAAATCCATCAGAGCCTGGTTGTTTAACTAGCGGAATTGCTTCAGGATCATCTATTGCAAGTTTTGCATTAAAAAGCACATTTCCAAAGCTTGTGGCTTGTGTCTCTGGCTGAGCTTTGTCCTGCATGGTCATGGAGGGAAAAAAGAGTTTGTAAAACACAAATTCCTTTATTCCAGAAAAAACAATTCTAATATTTACATGCAGTGTATAAATTGTGTAATTTACACATGCTACTTTATGCAATCCAGTGTAATATCAAGAGAAAAGTCATGAGAAGCTGTTGTGGTCACATCTGACTTCTACTAACTTCTATTTAATCTCTTGCCTGAAAACTTTTTTCGTTGAAATACAAGGGGGAAGCATTTAAGAACAACCATAGCTACATTTCTAAAATAACAAATATATATAAATACGGTCTGAAATAAAACAAAGAAGTCTATTTCCCAGTTTAAAGAAGCTGCCTTCTATTTTTATTAACAGATATACATATAAATTAGTTTAGATAATTAGATAATCATCTTACTTAAATTTAACTCTCTAGAAGTTGGGTGTCAGGTTTGTAGTCATCTAGGCTTAGTCTATAATAATTTTCAGAAAGGAAGTAATCTCAGATATTTTAAGCCAGTTTTAGAGGTATCTCTCTCTCCCTATTTCCTACAGAAGCAACCAGGATGACTAACTTTACATTATACACTAAATTTTGGGTGGTTAAAGATGAAACAAATTCCAATCCTTAACTTGAATGTTTCATAAGATTCCCTCTGTGGTCAATGGATATAGACAATGCAGAGAAAAAGCCTATCTGTAGGTCAGACTCTAAATGATGAGAGTCCCCAGAAAGATTAAGAATAGAAGTAGGAGGCAGAAAGGTAAGATACAGCCTTCATCGGTTCATGTTAGCTTGGAGCTTGAGTCAAACATCTGCTGCCATTTAGAACATTTTAAAGAAGAGTTGGTTCTGGATAAAAAAAGAAGTTAGAAAAAAAAGAATTAAAACTGTATATATGCATCCTTCCAGAATTAGAACACTTACCACAATCTTAAATCTGTACAGAAGGGATGGAGAATCAGCAAGGCATCCATATTCAGTGTTGGCTGGATTATATTTGGGTACATATCCATCAGCTCCTGTGCACAGGAAAACCTTCTCGATACTACAGTAGAAGGAATCACCCAAATTCTGCACTGGATCCACCATCACCCGACCATATATGATATCACCTGTAAACAGTGCATACAGTTCACATCCCATTCCACTGGAACATTTAGCACAGTACTGAGGCCAAGCTAATAAGCCTAGCCAAGAAGCTTAGTGTGGTGTAACGTGACTATATTCAAAGATACATTGCTACCCAGCTTCCTCTGTGGTGTGTTGTCAAAGGCCATGATCAGAGCGCACACTTTTTTCCATGCACCCTGGGCCACATAGTAGCAGTAGGAGGCCATTTGCTGTTGCTTATCTGAATCAGTTTAGGGGGTGCTTTAATTTAGAGCTATACTGGGCTCCTAATTCCAAAAGTGACTTGAAGGAACATGTAATAATCTGCATCAGACCAGAGTGTAGATTTTGGCCTCCTAACAATGCACTTTTTCAAAGAGATGCTCATTTTTATGCCAGTAGCATCCTGTTTAGGCTGCATAAAAGGTTACTTTTACCTGGTCAGACTGGCATACGAGTCAAATGAACACTATGAAACGTCAGAGAGGCATTCTGAGACTTGGCTCCCTACTATACAATTGCATTTGAGCTTTCTGATAACATTTAAGATAAGACATGCTTGCCAGGCCTGTACAAATAACCTGGGCCGTTGCTACACAGGTAAGAAAAGTATACTGTGTACAGTGGTCAGATATGTATGACAGAAAGTGGTTAGGAAGGTTGAGAATCTGGAGAAGGAAAGAAGAAATGTTCTGTTGCTTTAACAACAATTTGAAGCAACTGTAGACTTTGTCAGAGAGAGACCAGGTACCTGCTGCCCAAGAGAGTGTGCAAATACTTCATAAAAGACAGTTGTGTATTCAAGGTGCTGGCACTCTAGTAAATAGTCAAAAGAGGTACATGAAGAAAGCAGAGGAATGAAGGAACTGACAGATCCACTGAGAGATGTATCAGCTGAATCAATCTTCCCACCCTCAGCCTACTCAGTGGAAGACAGGGGGAAGGGAGAAAGCTGTGATGCCATGCAAGCACTGTTCAGCAGTATCCAAATCATTTGCCTATTATCAATGCTGTTTTAGCCATAGACGCAAAGCAGGGCACCATAGTGGCTGCTGTTAAGAAAGTGAACTCCATCCCAGCTAGACTCAGTACGCTCACGAACAAGAAAAAGACTGTGTCATATTCACTTATCAACTAGGAATGTTCTTAATATCAGCCAATGTTCCTAAAGTGCTCAGGCTAGGAGAAATGGCACCAGTGCTGTAACCCTCAGACATAACAGTTTCAGTGCAGGTTGGCCAGCAGCTCTGACGTAAACTGCCAGGTAGGAAAGACAAATGCAAAAGAACACAAGCAGAAGCCCCAACCCTTATCTTTTTTTTGATTGAAATGGGATTCTGATAGTGTGGAACACATATTAAATGTGCATGATCTGTGCACAATTATACCTTCTGAGAAAGCAACATCACTTTCTTGCCCAAAGCCCATTGAGCCATCAGATAGCCACAGTGTCTTTTTGGAGAGGAGGAACATCTGGGTGTTCAAGCTGAACTCAGCAGCCACTGGGTCACTGACCTAAAACACAACAGCATAAGGCTCTTCAACAAGTATTCCTTAATGACTTTTAAAACACAGCATGACCTTCTCCCAATGTACATTATTTATCAGCTCTTCACATCTACATGCAATAATACAGTTTAACCACAATGATTTTTTTGTTGTAGACATATATTGCTATATATTTTACATGCATACAACCTTTTGGTTATCTGCCTCTGTGATATTTGATAGGATTCTAGGTTAGTTTCTTCCCACCACATTTTTCCAAATCCCAGCCAAGGAGGTGCCCAGGGCAACTTATGTGTGGGGGTAACATCAGGAAAATATTTCCCTCAGCAACTTGTCTCCCTCTGACTCATCACAGCCTGTTTTCTCTATTCCATTTTCATTCTTACACCCAAGTCCCACCTCTGCTTCTGATCCTCTGCCAATTATTTGAAAGTACACATTACTGAGCATTTATTTTCAACTATCAGTTCTTCTGATGTGCTGCAGGTTATCAGATCACGAATGTGAAAATGCACCAAACCATTTGGACATCTTTTTATGCTAATATTTTTCTTTATATATTTGACACAGTTATCTATGGTTCTTCCCTGATTACATTACAAGAATAAAATAAAGCAATACTATAAGCAGGAGGTTCTCCTAGGGCTATATAACGTAAGTTAGAAGGCAAACTATACAGGAATATCGCACAAAAAAAGGAGAAAGAACATAGTGAACAGAAGAATTGGGGAGAGTCCAAAGTTCAAAAAGATGCAGTGTACCTGAGGAAAAAGTGTGGAAAATGCACACATGCCAAAAAACAAAAGACGAAAAAGAAAATAAAAAGATGCCACTAAATAAATTTAAAAATGCTAACATATCTGTGTTTTTATGTATATATGTATATGTGTGTGGAAAGGAAGGAAGGAAGAAAAACTGAAAAGAAAATATTCGTGATGGACAAGGGGCTGTTGGAATGAGATACAACAACATCAACAGAAACTACTGCTGCAAGTTGTACAACTGACATTTATTCTTCAAATCCCTTTTCACAATAGAGTCCTGAAATTATTAAAGCAAAAGGATTTGGCAAGAAGAATGTATAGTTGAAATATTTTTATAAAGCCACTGCTACTGCAGAAAGAGGAACCCTATCCCCATAGCCTTTTCACAGAAATAATAATTAAAAATTAATGTCCATTCATCTAAATGCCTGAGATTAAGGCTATTGAATTGCAGTCCCACAGCTTCAAATACCTTACTGGCACAACTGGTTTCCAGCTGTGGTTTTGAAAGCAAATAAAGCATGGCCTCATCAAGCCCTTCCTGGCCAGAGTGAATGTCCACGGAAACAAGAATGGTGTATTCGCTAAAGGCACTGGGCTTCAGCCACACAACCATGGTAAGGGCAATGGCCTGGGTAAATACTATGCATATAGCTACGAGTACACCACTTAGGCATCCTTTTTTAAGTTACTATTTTTATTTCATTTTTACGTGTAAGTCTCAGTGCTGCCAGTGGCTAACACACAGCTGGTGTTTGTGACAATAGTTTAAATGTAATTGTTTTCATGTGCACTTGAGGCATTTTAAAAAGAGTTGTTAACAAAATAATCTGTGAGGGTCTGCTGGGTGTGAAGAGTACTGACAATTTATTCTGCCTATTTGCCATGCCCATCAAGTCTGCATATGGATAATTTAGGGACAATGAAGGTCACTGGTGGTAGACATCCCACCTCCACGGACCAAAGTCCATGAGATACCTCAAGAAGCAGACAGCTCTTGAGGTTGGTCAATCCCAGGGCAGTAAGTATCCTGATTATGGAAGTGCTTCTGTCAGGAAATAGTCATGAACATGTACAGAAAGGAGATGCTGAGAGGACTGGGATACATCAGAGCTTGGAGGCTGAACGCTGTTCATGTTCAGGAAATCCCAGAGTAAGACAGTTGTAATACAATCCTCACTAGTGTTTCAGGCTATCTGCCACAGAGGAAGGGAAAACGAGATGGACAGATACATGTTAAAGAAGGAAATGCTGAACCAAAATCTCCAGAAGGGAGATACCAAATATATTGTCTTCTTGATGTTTGATTCTTAAAATGGTCCCTTATTCATGAACAGTGGAAAAAATTGCAAAGAAAAATAGAACAAAAAGTTTCCAAAAGCCTCATATAAAAATCCAAGAAGATAATTTAGTACAGCAGCTGGAGCACTAGATTAAGAATGGGAAGAAACAGCTCCTGTCCTGCCCCACCATTTCATCAAGAGACTTTACAGTCAAAGTAATTTTTGCCCAGTTGTAACACCTGCACTCACTGACTGCACAGAAACATAGAATGGTTTAGAATGGAGAGCAGCTTTAAAGATGATTTAGCCCAGCCCAACCCCCCTGTCATGGAGAGGGACATCTTCCACTAAATCAGGTTTCTCAAAGCCCCATCCAACCTGACCTTGAACACTTCCAGGGAGGGGGCATCCACAACTTCTCTGGGCAACCTCTTCCAGTATCTTACCATACTCATAATAAAAAAAAATTCTTATGTCCAATCTAAATGTAGCCTCTTTCAGTTCAAAACTGTTGCCACTTGTCCTGTCACTACAGGCCTTGGTAAAAAGTCTCTCTCCATCTTTCTCGTAAGCCCCCTTTATATACTGAAAGGCCACAATAAGGTCTTCCTGCAGCCTTGTCTTCTCCAGTCTGAACAACCCCACTCTCTCAGCCTTTCCTCACAGGAGAGGTGTTCCAGCCCTTCAACCATTTTGTGGCCCACCTCTGGACCTACTCTAACAGGTCCATGTCTTTCTTGCACTGGGGACACCAGGACTGGATACAATGGACCTGTGCAACGTATCAGGTGTTCCCTGGTCTAAGGACCAGCATCACAGTCTGACCTTTCATGCTCACTTCTCTATCTTTTGTTTCTTATTTATAAAACAATGGCTACCAATGCTTATTCAGTTTTTCAGAATGACTAGAAAATCTTAAGAGGCAAAGTTCTACATACCGCCTATTGATTTTGTGCTACTGTACTGCTGCTAATTGCTACTTTTTTGGGACCTGCTTTAAGCCCACACAGTCTTTCAATGTATGATCAAAGGGAACAATAGAATGGGCCACAGAATTTCCTGAATTCCTTTTACTATGAGTATCTCAAGAAAAAGAGCTGGTCTTGGTTTGAAAATTACAAACTGGCCAAAGTCTTTGGTGATTGCCACACTGTTGCAATTTTGCACCTTATGCCTATTTTGAATTGATGTACTTCAGACTTCCATATAAAGCTTTACCTGATAGAATAACCCCTATAGTATACATTTATTTTTTCCAAGGCAGTTCTTAGTCTTAGTCATAGTTCATAGTCATAGGCTTCTTCCAGGTCAATTAGGTCTCTCCCTAGGCTACTTTGCCCATTTTGCAATAATTTTTGCAGCTCTTTTGAATTTTCTTTGAATTATCAACATCTTATTCTTTATACTAGGACCAGACAAAAGCCGTGGCTTAGCATTGCTGTGAATTGCTTTAGAGTTCCTAGGAGATTAAAAATGCCAGACAAAAGCTGAAGTGCTGAAGTTGCAGAAATTCCCCTCACCCTCTCCATTCAAACATTTTCAAAATGTTTTGCTCGTTAACAAGAAGGCAGGTTTCATGTCAGATCATGTATCATCTCTCTGCTTGGCCAGGACTTAATGCCATATCAAGAATCATTGGTTCTTCCATAGCTGGCATAATGCCAACGAAAGCATAAAGACTGCATACATTCCCTTGTGTACTCTGGGTAATTCAACAGAAAAGTGATTGTGTATCTTTGACTGATATGGATCGGATTTATACTGTAAGATGATGTAATAGCATATATCTATATACTATTAATTAGCATGAAACCACAGCCACACTGTTCCAGTATTAGTTGTATTGGCTCCAAGTAACAGAAATGATATAACACCCTCCTTACACATCCCAAGGTCACACTAGCCCTTGGTAGTTCATGTTCTGTTAACTACACAACGTGACCTTCAGACATTTTTTAGTCAATGCTTTCTACAGCAGAGTCTATTTCTCCATATTTTGCTCTCAGCTACAGAGCTTTACAGCTGGGCTTTGTGAAAGGTACGCTGTTTGCCTCTTCCCATGTTACAATATGATCCATATTGCTATGTGTGGGATTTTTCTCCCTCACTTTTGTGAGTCTTAAAGCTAAGCATTTCAGTAGTGTTGGCTATCTACACTTCCTTTACCATCAGTGAAGTCCTACCTTAGGAGTGAATGAATCTTCCTCTGGAGGTCTCACTTTTAATTTCTAGCTCTGATCTTTGTGTCAGATGAAAATCTTCTGATAATAATTTTATATTTTCCTAATTATCTGATAAAACTATTTCATACCAATGCCAACAGACAAGTAAAGGATTCCCAAAGGTTAGTTCATATTACAGTAACTATCTCCCAAACCAATGTCAATGAGCTTCCTATCGGCTATCAAAGATTGGCCATGCACTGAGGACAAGAAACCATTTGTGCTCCTACATTAGCCTCTCCTAGTTGGGAAAACTGATTACATAGCAGGAGAGAAGTATGCTCTGTCACACCAATTTAGGAATTGAAGATAGGGAGGCTCTTCAGAGTGATCTGGACAGGCTGGATTGATGGGCTGAGGCCAATGGTATGAGCTTCAACAAGGCCAAGTGCTGAGTTCTGCACTTGTGTCACAACAACCCTGTGCAATGCTACAGGCTTAGGACAGAGTGGCTAGAAAGCTCTTCAGAAGAAATGGTTCTGAGGGTATTGGGTATTGGTTGACATCTGGTTGAATATGAGCAGCAGTGTGCCCAGGTGGCCAAGAAGGCCAATGGCATCCTGGCTTGTATCACAACAGTGTGGCCAGAAGGACTAGGGCAGGTATAGTCCTCCTGTACACAGCACTGGTGAGGCCACACCTTGAATACTGTGTTTAGTTTTGGGCCTCTCACTACCAGAAAGACATTGAAGTGCTGGAGCATGTCCAAAGAGGAGCAACAAAGCTGGTGAAGGCTCTAGAACACAAGTCTTATGAGAAGCAGCTGAGGGAACTAGAATTGTTTAGCCTGGAGAAAAGGAGGCTGAGGGGAGACCTTCACACCCTCTACAATTACCTGAAAGAGAGTTGTAGCGAGGTGGGGGTTGGTCTGTCCTCCTACCTAAAAAGTCATAGGACAAGAGGAAATGGCCTGAAGTTGCACCAGGGGAAGTTTAGGTTGGATATTAGGAAAAATTTCTTCACAGAAAGGGTTGTAAAGCCCTGGAACAGGCTGCCCAGGGAAGTAGTGGAGTCCCCATCCCTGGAGGTATTTAAAAGACGCTTAGGGACGTGGTTTAGTAGTGACCTGTCTGTGCTACGTTAACAATTAAAATGGATTTAAAGGTCTCTTCCAACCATAATGATTCTATGATTCTATGTTTATAAGCAAGTAAATTCATTTTCTAGAACTATCATTACAAGACCAATGAAGGCTATTTGGGAATCAAACTAAAAAGGAAACATGACGAAGGAATCACTGGGGTAGTACCTGCTGGAATCTGATATCCAGATCAAACGTGATCGGCTCTCTAGGATTGCAGATCACTGGTAGGCTGTACTCCTGATGTGGAGCAGTGGTACAAGCTATCAGCTTCACAGTGTACATTCCAGAATAGTCTCGAACCTGAAGAGAGAGAGAGAGAGCTGTTCCACCAACATCCTAACTAACAGGCTGAGAGAACAGAAGACACAGTGAAGACTGAGGTTTTTACCGCAAAATCTGAAACAAAGCTCCACTGCTGTACTGGCTGGTTGTAGGTTGGCTCGCTTCGGATAAGGGTGAGGCTAAATGTCAGGCCCGGGTGATCAGCTGACATAACCATGGAAGTTAGAGGTGACGCTAGAAACATGCCAAGAGACAGATTTGACACCTTTAGTATTTCACTGAAAACTTTCAGAACCTGTAAAACATTCTCAACTAGAAACATGCCAAGAGACAGATTTGACACCTTTAGTATTTCACTGCAAATTTGCCGAACCTGTAAAACATTCTCAATAATTCATAAGTCATAATGCCATGGTTGATGTTAATACCTTTACAGGGCACTGCGTTTTATTAACTAAAACTAACAAAATCAATTACAGTCAACACAGCTGGGCCTCCCTGATTCTTGTTCAAGTGTCCATGAAACAGTTGCTTTTGGGCTACACAACCAGAACTGTATGAAGATTAAATTTAACAGACAGGCAAAACAGTGAGAGTGGACTGGCAAAGATCTATAATCCCTCCTGTTTTAAACTTGGAGTGTCAGCCCAGGGAACACAGAATAATTTGTCTTAGCAGTGTAACTCTTTTTGCTCTGCCTTATTGGCAAAATCTAACATGCTAGAGGACAGCTGTCTTCCAGAAAAAGTAGAAGTACTATGAAGGAGTTTTAGAGGTTAATAAAACTGAGTTAAACTACAAGACATTTCTTTAAATGATTTTTTTCCCCTTCTCATTATTGTTCCACAGATTTAATTTAGTTAGATAATCTTCTCCATGGCTAGCATTCATCCTCAGATTTATGTCTGTAGGCAGAGTGTTACACCTGTGATTATTCTGAATAAAGGCAGCAGGGTTTAAATAGATTAAATTGCAGGATCAGGTCCTCAGCAATGACTAATTGAATGGCAGTGAGAATATTTTGTTAATAGAGTGATACAATGGTTATACAGGACCTTTTCGTATTCTCTGAAAAAGGTCTAAATAACGTAGAAAGGCTTTGAGTTAGAAAAGAAATTTTAATGCTAAGTTCTTTGGGCAACATAAGTAAATAGCTAATCATGACAGAATGGCCAAATCTTTATTCATAAATCAGTCTCTTCTACCTGCTTTCCATCAGATTCATGCATATTGCATTAATTTTGACAATCTGAATAATACAGTCCTCAATGACAAGTAAGAAATCCCAACTGGAGGAAAAATCCTTATCTGAAGAGCACAGCACATAAAAAACTCAAGTATTAGTAGCAGAAATAAGAAAAATGAGTAACATGAAAAATTGGAAGGGCATCTTTGTTTTTAGTACTGCTAAAGTGTAGCTTAAGCTTACCAGGATGGGACATCACAAACAGACCATGAAATCGGGCTTCAGTCTTGAAGTTGACAACCAAGCGCCCCTCTTCACTGATACGCATGCTTGTTGGATACAGGGAACCTAGCAGCAGAAGCCAGTTCACAAGGTTTATTCCACTTGCAGATGACAAATAAATCACTCCTATGAAACACCAGCCCCACTCTTTCATTTTCTCTTGTCATGCCAGTTGTTTGGGACAGGGCCTGCTGGTACCTTTTGGGTTGACTCAAGATCCTACTCAAACAAGAATTTACACAGTGGGTCCTAGAGTTTTCACAATGCTTCAGCTTTCCAAAGCACATACAGAAATTCCCTGCAAAGTCATAGTTTTACATGTTATCATGGACCCACACAGCCACTCTAGTAGGCTGAGGAAAAACCACAGCAGTCTTTGCTTGTGTTCAGGAAACAGCATGGTCAGCTGCCAGGGGGTTATAGAGAAGGAAGAATATTTTTGTTATCACCTGATATTCAAGCTGACTCCTACCAATGAAAGCTGCTTCAGAGATGTTCTTTATCAGTGCCTTCCTGTCTATTATCCCAGGGCAGCACCCACCAGCATTTCGTTGTAGCAGTTGGTTGTGGCTTCCATGGCTATCTGCCTGAGGGTGCCTGAATCTGTGAAATGCGTTCTGACAGGCCTTGTATTGCTAGCGATTTTTGGCATGAATCTGGCCAAAAACATGGGCCTAATGTTTCCTATATTCAGGTTACAAGGTCTCATTATTTATACTTCAGAAGTGGTTTATTGCTGTAGCTTGCAGCCAAATCCCTTTTTCTTTAGTTCTGCAAAGCTTCAGAGTTCAGGTGTTTCCTCCAGTGCTCTCCTGCAAAGAGCCAGTGACGTGCCACCATTCTGCTTGCCAGGAGCAAGAAGGAAACACGAATGTTCCTCTATGACTGTGTTGGAAACCTAACTCACTCACCAATGTCAATGTATACTGCTTGTACAAAATCAGCTGTACCCATCATATTTATTGGTACATCAGAAACATATATATATATGTATGAATTATGGCCTTAGAAGACCTTGACTGCTTTACAGTTTTAAGTAGAATTTATGTAGAACAACTACATGTATCTATGGGTATGGAAATAAACGGGAAACTAGTTTACCCTTCCCTGTCCAGAAAAGCAGCTGCTCTTTGTGCAAGGCTATGGAGTGAGAAAATACTGCCCAAATCAGACTGGGATATGTTGGGGGTCTACCCTCCACTACTTCACTGTGTTTATCATGTATTTTGTGCTGGCTGTTTTCAAAGGGAGCTGACAATGTTCAGCATCTCCAAAGACCTGGCCATCAGCTTCTTAAACAGAGAAATAAAAATTAAAGGCATCAAAGATGGGAAACTGGTGGCATAGATGCACCACAGAGCTGCTGAGTCTGAGGATTAGATCTGGTTGTTATTTGGTGACTAGTACATCATATGATTTGTGGCATGTGGCTTATTCTTTAGGCATGGCATGACATGTGCTTCATTCTTCATGCACTATAGATTCCCCTTGCCAATCCTCATTTCCTCCTCTTAAGATGAGGACAGAAATTGCATAGCAGTGACTTCTATAGCTCATATACAGAGTTTGCAGAAACAAAACTGGTTTTATATTCTCTGGAGCCCTAAAATTGTGTAAGTGCACATAGATAATTATAGCTGGTGCTTGTATTCTACCTTAGGCTGAGATAGATACAGAACATCAGAAGCTTAAGGCCTGGAAATACTAAATAAATTTGCATAAACAGGACAAAGCAGCATATGGGTGTATCTATACATTTTAATCATTCACAGACATCTGTATGTCACTATTTTCAAGAATAAAATTAACTTTTTGCAAGATACATTCTGTAACAATAGGGTTTGATTTGTTGATTGATTATAGTCACAAACATTTACTGACTGTATCTATCACATTTAAAGAATGTTTCACAGTTTACTATTGTAACACATAGGACAGGCTATTATACCCACTATGTACTTCTATATCTTTTGAATGTTTCACAATTAATGTTTTCAAAATATCAAAAGTTTCTGAAACAGTGCATCCATGGCCAGAAAAACCAATACCACAGAAAAGTTTATATTTTTTTTCATTAAATACCTTGTGTAGTAACAGAATATGAATATGTAGTGAACCTTGAGATTCTGAGCAGAAACAAATGTGTTAATTTTCTCATGTGTACTTCAAACATTTAACAAGACAATTATCTTTCTTTGCAATAAAAGAACTGATATCAACTTTACATAGTTTTCATAAACACCCCCAGCAGAGAACTGTGAGTGCTAGGAAACGACAGATTGTTTACAACTGATGATAAATTCTAGACTTTTTATTTTTTTGTATTAGAATGACTGAGAAATCATCCTATGATGTGCAAATCATACTCCTAGTGAGAGAACATGAGTTTGACGCAAAGAAATCCAACACCCACCTTGGAGCTCTGCTTCAGGTGGGCTACCAATCCCATCCTTCCACAGGATGGCAGTGTCATACACAAAAGTCAGCCGGAGCTCTGACTGCAGGTCGAAATGCTGCCAGCCTCCTACACCAACTGGAGAGTGGAAAACATAAGAGACGTACAAGGGGACTCTCAGCGTGACATAGGACTGTACTAGGTTGAGAACCTATAAAAAAGGAAAATCATTTACTTAGGTTAGTGGTCATGAAATGCAGCATTGCACAGGTAATCCAAATGCAAGAGAAAGAGAAGGCAGAACTTGAAATAAATATTGTGACTGAATCAAAGCATCTCCTTTGGCAAACTACAAATCAAGTGCAAAACACCACATTTCAACAGATTTCAGCCGAGCTTAAATCCCTTCAAGTTCCACTTTTTTATTTTGAACTGAATACGTGTTCTGATAAATCACAAACCCCTCAATTTTGACACCAGTTTTGTTTAGTTTTTTTTTATGTACATAAACAACATGGCTACAAATGAAGGCTTTAGAAATTTTTCAAATACCCTTTTGCATTTGTTTTATCCCTGTGCCTTAACCAACTCTTTTGCTTAAATTCTTATGCTACTATCCTCTAAGAAGCTCTTCTAGAAGACCTTGAATTTGCTCAGATGTCCTTGCCAAGACTGAGTCCTTGGACTGTTCTGTTCTATTCTATTCTATTCTATTCTATTCTATTCTATTCTATTCTATTCTATTCTATTCTGTTCTGTTCTGTTCTGTTCTGTTCTATTCTATTCTATTCTATTCTACTCTACTCTACTCTACTCTACTCTACTCTATTTCTTCTTTTGTGCATGGATAGTAGCTAGCATCCTGCATGCAAACATACAAATCACTGTTCACCACTGTCTGGAAGAACTCAAAATAATAAGCAAGTTGATACAGATTTGAAAATTGACCCTTTATGCATATATTGTACTAAAAATAGCACTGTATTTGATTACTATCAGTCAGAGAATTACACATTATATATATATCTTAATGAAAAAAGGCAAGAAGAACAGTGTCATATCTTAAGATAGCTCTTTCACAATATGTGGATCCAAATCTTTCTGGAGAGACTCTGCCATTATGTTTTGTTAAAAATACTTTTTCATCCACCTCTCTTTGATCAGGAATGTGCAATCCAGATCCTTTTAGAACACTCTGGATTTTCTTAGAAAGACATGGAAGGAAAGGCATTGAGATCACCTCCCAGTGGGAAACTTTTCAGAGGCATAAATGGTGTTGAACTCTCATTTACTTCCAATAGGAATTCCATATGTAAATTTGCACATCTAAACATTTCCCTGGAGTGATTACCTTACAAGCTCCTAAAGAGTGTTTTGCACTATTAAAAAAACCCCAACATTCAAAGAATTTTACAAGCTGTGTAAAAATCAAACTGTTTCTGGGTTCACCCAATGGCATGTCAGGGGGCTGAATGTCCGTTACCTTACAGCTGCTTTACATTTCCAAATGACTTTTAGTAATACTATGAAACCACAAATGGACTGCCTGCACTGACTAAATATTCTGAACTAATTAAGGAATTCATTATGGCAAATGTTCGTAGTTGCCAGAACTTACTTTCATGCATGACAGTCCTTGATCTACACACTATGCTACCAAACCTACACTGTTTGCAGAACAGTGTGTGGAAACACAGTGTCATGTAGTAAAGCAGCCTGGTAGATAATATGAGATGTATTATATAGATTATTTTATATTAATATAGATTATATTAATGCTTCTTTGTTGGTTTTACATAAACACAATCAAGAACTTCTATTTGGAACAAAAAAGGGGGTTATTCTCTATATGTATTGGATGACAAACTGAAGTTAGACAAAAATATTATTCTTTAGTCCTATTTAAGTTGCAATTTTATCTTTGGGCTACTGATGTGGCTATCTGAGCAATTATTTCAGACATGGATTTGCTAAATTGTTCCAAATAACAACACATAATTCTCACTTCCATTAAAAAAAAAAATAATCCAGCTATGAGGCAACTCTACAGTGCATCATGGTTTGCCTTCAATTCAGGAGTAAGCTTGAACATTTGTCATTTGCTGGAACAGTATCAAGAACTGAATACACTTAGTAGTGTAACAAATGTGTTACTATTGAAAACTCATCCCAGACAAACTGTGCTGGCTTTTTTCTGTGTTTTTGTTCTACATCTGCATGTTGTAAAGTAAGAACTAGACACTGAGGTCAAAGATCTGAAATTCAGTTTGATTATGAGGAAGAGACAAAGGTACATGGAAGAAGATTTAATATATGTCCATTATCCTCTTGAAAAGAAGGATAATGCCGAATGACAATGTAGAGGACTGGAATATCACACAGGGAGAATTCAATGACCTTGAGGACTAGAGTAATAGGAGTGAGATGAAATTTTATACCATGAATATAAGGTAACATAAACTAGAGACAGGGATTTCTGGTAGAAATGAAAGACATTGATTAGAAACAATAGAGAGGAAAAAATTTTGGTATGTGAGTTGATCACATCATAGCTATGACCTTCCTACCCTCTCTATGTGATATGATCCTAAGATAAACAGAGGAATGGAGTGGAAATTAGAAGCATGCATGCCATTATACAGAGCACTAGTGAGAGCTTATCTGGAACAGCTTTGATCATCCATGCTTGAAAGAGCCTGATTTGCATTGTAGATTGCAGAAAAGAAATCAACATAATCACAGGAATGGCAAAACTATCTGATGAGAAGAGACTAAAATAGCCAGGTTGTTTAGCCCAGTACAACAAAGGCTGAGAGGCAATAAGAATTCTGTCTATACGTGTCAGGAGATGGGCCACTGACGATGGATGAAAGATGGTCCTGACATGGGAACAAATGGGCATAAGGTGGCCATGACAAATGTATAACAGAAATCAGAACAATTTCTAGCCCTCGGTATGGTGGCATTCAACAAGAATAGTGAGGCCATGAAATCCTATTCGTTTTAGATTAAGTTTACTAGTGTTGGAACCACATTATATAGAGACTGAAGGCAGGAGCCTTGACAGAGTGATCCACAAAACCTCTTCTAGCTCAGTATCTTATGCCACCTCAAGTGAAAAAAAATGTTCTTTCAAAGCTTTTCTTCATTTCCAAGTACAAGATATCACTGGCTCTTCACATACACTGTACATAAAGCAATCCATTAATGGGGTTTGTAAGCCACATTTTAGGGTTTTCTTGCCTCCATTCAAAAGGAACATAGTGTCAGAGAACCCAACTCATTTGTACTAGTGGAAATCTAGGAGTAGGATCCCTTCTGGAGCAAGTCTGCCTGAAACACTGCTGCTTTGTCATTCATTACCACTGCCTTGTGGGAAAGTCTGAAACAATGGTGCCAAAGAATTGTCTCCATTTCTAGGACCCTTGACTTTAGAAGAGACATCTGGGCAGTAAGGCTTCTTGCCCCAGCCTAGGAATTTATTCATGTACTTAGGAATGTCTGTGTGCTTCCATGAGTATAGCTGCCCTTATGTGTGATTCATGGCATGTAGGGAGTGGAAGGACCTCTTGCTAAACCAGCCGATTGAGTTTTTATGCACACAAACCCTTCTTCAGGCACTCATGGATTTGCAGGTGTGGAGGAAAATCTACGGTACCGATAGCCAGAGAATTACTGAATAAATAGTTCTCCCTCTCCTAACAGTAAATTAGAACTTACAAGGCCCTCTCATTTCTTGCTGTAAAGGAAAAATGCTACGAAAAGAAAAATCTCAATACATGCTATATGAAATACAGAGGCTCTTTTTGATATAATAAAAATAAAATTTTAAAAAGAGGAAATTAACTGCAGATGAAAACTATGTCAGAGTAAGTGAGAAGACCCCCCAACAAATGAATCGATGGAATGCGTTACACAGATGGAGGGGTCTTACTTCTCTAGCCCTTTTAATAATGCTGTTTAGGCGAACATGAGAAAACATTCTTTCCATTGAGTTATCTTTATTTCCCAGCACTGCCTGCAAAGCCTATTGAAAGTAGCCAGCTGTTCATATTTTATCTGAATGTGACACTGGTGAAACCAAAATGGTAACTTAGAGCTGTGTACATGTAAGGATCAGCTTAACTGCTGTGGAGAGACAAAACAGGTGCATTACATATCTATGCATCCTATACACAGGAGATTTTAGCAGCTGTACTGACAAAATTATATCCATTTACACCGATTTTAAACAACAGTAAGTAGGTGAGACTTTCAGCCTTGTGATACCAGGAGAGAAACACAGACTACAGATACACCTCAGCTGAATTGAGGAAATTGTGTCTCTGTGATAATGCCAGGCCTGGTGAACCTAAGAAGATAGAAGAAAAAAATTCTTCCAGCATGGAACAGACTCTTACAGTTAGTATATGGAAAAATGTAGACAACAAATCATTTAAATATTGCATCTCAAAGTTCATGTGTGTGAAGGAAGAACATGATTTATACTGGACATTGATAGAAGAAATAGAATGCAATATTTTCTTTGCAAGATAAATTATCACAGAGTTTAAGGTCTATTTTTAACACTAATAATTCCCATTTAAGACTTAGGAAATATTAATAGGAGTTTCTATAGGTGTTCTTCTTTTGTTCCCCTTTCTGATGCAAACTGTCAAACTTCATTAAGTAAAAAAAACATAATCAGTTTGAGAGTCTGTCACGTAACAAGTGAGAATATTTAAAACAAATATTTTCTGTTAAGGCTTTGGGGCATGGACTCTGTTCTACATTCATATTGTGTTTTATTTGTGGTACATTTCCAGAGGGCAGAACCTGGCAGTCAGTGGTGTGTGCACAGTTAGTACTGATAAAATCAGAACTGGAAATTAGAAATAGCACAAGTCCATGTTTTACACCATATATGTCCCAATGAAAACTTTTCATGAAAATTGTAATTTTGTCCTCCAAATTACCCTAAGCCTCATTTTCTACTGCATTTCCTTGCTGTATCTGTGAATTTGAGTCGCACAAGCTTAACAATGTTATCAATTAACTGTTTACACAACATCAAGACGGTAGAGCTAAGATCTGGCCCTGAGAAGGCACGTAGCCAGGTAGGCCGCAGGTGAAATGCAAAGCAGGTTTGTTTAAAGAAGTCTGAATGGAGAGGAGAATGCAATACAGTCTTGAATGCCAGCTCCTTGAAAAATTCAACCTCTGATGTTACACAGCTGGTGTATTAACTTTATAGTAGAGTTTTTTTCCTCACAGAGCTTAATAAATGCATGTGTTTGCAGCTGGACAAAAAAAGGTTTGACAGTTAGTGAGCTTCCATGTCGAGGGGATACAAATTGCAGGGTTTTCTTAAACTTGACTGTGGTGGCTGGACAGAACATTAAAATATTCATGACCATTCATGAATATTCACAAATATGCATAAACATGAATATACATTCATGTTTATTTGCATCTTACAGCACCTAGTGAGATATTGAGAAGAGCTGATTTTTCCCCTTCAAGTATGATTTTAGTAAAACTAGAACTAGTAAAGCTGGAAATATACTGTTTCTGTGTAATAAAAAAAACCCTCTGCAAGCTGCCTTGTATAAGCTGTGGCAATATATTAGTGGTTTTAAAATCTGTTTTCAGATGGGATTTTCAAATACTCGGTGCTGTAACACATGTAGCATACATGTGAGCTGAATATATTGGAAGAGACATTTTCAGTTTTGGCCATTTTTTGTTAGAAAACAAAAAAACTACTCAGCTGTATTCAATTACAGTACCTTCAAGGTAACAGTCTGTACGTTTGAGTATTTTAATATATGTTCTTTGCCTTCTTGTTTCTGTCAAAAACTTGCCTAACCAGTTGTTGTTAATAAAATTTGTTTGAATGGTAATTTCCTTCCTTCCTTACGCCAAGTCTGGGAACTAGGGAAAGCAACATCCACATACAAATACTTGGCCGAAACCACACAGAAGCCTTCAGATGCCAAAATGTCTGGCTACAGCAAACAGTTGTAACAGTAGGAAATGAGATCAAATGGTACTTCAAACTCTATCAAATAAATATAGGCCAACACTTCAGTATGTAATTTATTAAAAGAGAGTGACTTGCTTGGTTTTCACTGTTTCACTTCTTTAACTTCTTTTTATGAATATCTGTCATTGTTCTAGCCCTCATGTCTTCGAAATGTGAGATGTCTCTAGCACTTGACTCTCAGAATGCACCCATGAAGTAAAGTCCACCTTTTATGATTATCTGAAAATCCAGGAAGACAGCCCTCAGGTAGGTGAGCTCCACATTTTTAAGGCCTGTACAGATCCAAAGACAGACATTGAATTTTGGGCTGTGACTAGAGATTGTCCAAAAGAAAACTGTTGCTGCTATTCAGCAAAGATGACCTTAACTTTAACCAGAACAGATCTATAATCCAAATGAGTTAGCTCAATTTAAAGAGAAGTAGGTCTTTTTTTAAAAATATGTTCCTTCAGCCACACATCTAAACCCATATTTAGATACATAAATGCCTGATTTTTCAGATGTGGTGAAAATGGGTAGACCCCAGGAACAAAGTGTCAAGCTGCATCCTGAAAGGAGTGCTGCATCTAACTCACACAGGGTTTGCTCATGCACAGCGTAATTGAGAAAGAGAATGGGTCACAAGAAAAAGGCCTCAAAGGAAAAAAAAAATGAAAACTAAGACCTTCTCTGTATGTATTATGACAGTTCATGAGTTCATGGGAACTGGCTAAGACAGCTGCAGCCGGCAGCAAACACTAGGAGCACTGCCAGAACTACACCAGCTGCAGGTTTCCCACCTCACTTCTTGCTGACAGAAGCTCATCTTCTTCCCCACCACAGGAGGAGCTCCCATACAGTGAAGGTCTGCATCACACAATATATTGCCAGTTGCTTTTGTCAAATCTCTCTGTCTGAATCAACAGTGCTATCTTTGTTTGACCATACAGGTACTGGAGAGCTAGATCAAGAAATATAATTTTAAGCATAAAGATCTAGCCAAAATATCTGGTAAATACAAGCTATCAAATTTTCAGTGTCAGCAGGATGTGGTAAGAGTGTTTTTGTTATTTATCTTTTCTGTCTGTATAATAGAAGCTTCCTTTGTGTGCTAAAAAAACATGGCATAAACCATAGCTGCCAGCTTTCCTCTCACAGAGGAGGATTATTAATTGTTCACTGAAGGAGAAAAAACCAACAATGGTAAGAACCACAGAGATAGGGCACTGACTGCCTCCCCTCTCAGCTGGAGGGGGTCATGTGAAGATAAAGACCAAACTTGGAGAAGAATTAAATGGAGGTGGGGGAAACAGGGAGGGCAGTGAAGCGCATACTGGCTGTGGGGCAATGCTTCACTGCTAGAAGTAATTCAGCTTGATATTTCACTTAACACACTGTAACCTCTTAGCCATAACCTACAAGGCACTTTCAGCTTCAGTTTGGTGGCTCTCATAGCTCATGTTCATCCTTCTCTGCTTTTAAATGAGGGATCTTATCTAAAGTACGTAATGCTTCTGGAGCTTAAAGCAAGTACAGCTCTCTTCCTTGGCCACATTACCATTTATGCACGTCTTCCACAACCGATTATACAGGTTCTTTCCATTTACTACAATACTGGAATGGTGCTTATTCTCTCCTCTGTTCATATGCATATAGACATATATAGGTTTCATTTAGACATACATTTGTCAAAACCTGCTATTTAACCCCTTCTCTAAAGGACATAGAAGTGTTTAAAATGGAAAGGATTTATGCCAGGTCTTCCTTCCTTTTCACTGTGGAAGTGGCTTGCATAGGTCACAAGACTGGAGTTACAGCTGCTTGGCAGCTGTGTGTGCTTATGATTGTGTTGTGTGGAAAACAAGAATATACAGTAGCATATTGCTTGAGCATAAGGAGATAGTCAAAGGAATGATGAGTTGAAGAAATGAAATCATTCTAAGAGCAGTAAAGACTGCTGTCATTTTTATCTTGTGAGAATGTGTAAGGTTTACATCCCACACTTGCATGCCTTCCCTTTCCCTCTGACAGGTTCATAGTTCCAGTGGAATGTACCTGTAGGAGGATCTGCTTGGAGCAGAGGCACCAAGAACTGAGCTTCCAACATAAATGCAGAGACCTTGAACTGGTCTCTGTAACAGACAGGGAACCAGAACTGATGACAGAGCACTGAGATGACATATCTATCAAGGTCTTTGTATCTTAGAAGGGCAGAAGCCCCATTTTGTTCTGGTCTTATACTTTACAGAGTATGTAATTTCTAGTTAAAAGGAGTAGAATGTTAGGAAGTTAACCAAGGGCTAAAGAGAGCCTGGTGCAAGTTCTTGTCCAGCAGCCTGAAAGTACGATAATCTGCAGACACCACAGAGTAATGTGGACTTTAGTATTGTAAGTATAGAAAAAAAAAGAGAAAAATCAGCTTATCTGATTAGGTATCTGTATGTCTATTGGCACCTATGCTTTTAGTAGTAAAATAGCTTTCTTGTTGCACGTCTATAGGTTTCTTCAGGCAATTACACACTTTTCTCATCTGTTAAGGCTTCATGTCATTTGGGACTGACAAAGTAAGAATTTGTGCATATAAGTCTACTGAGGTCTGGTAAGCACGTGGCTCCCTGGTAGAATGAATACCTGTTGAAAAGCAGAGAAATTATGGCCATTTCACACAGTGGCCTCATCCTTTCCACAAAGGGTCAGTAAGCAAATCTAGTGAGCCAGGAAAGTGAGTTAGCTTTACCCCACAGCTGTCATGCTGTGGATGGACTTCTCTGAAATGAGGTATTGCACTTCCAGCCTTTCTTCCAGCCTGTAGCATTATTCCCCAAAGATACTTTTCTGTGTCACAAAGGATTGATTTCTATAGCTACAACTTTTGTACATCAGTGCCTGAGTGGGATCAAACAGGCTTATGTAGTAATTATACAAGGAAGACCTAGGGATTACTCTCACTGTCACTGCACCAGAAGAAATCGTGCACCCTTCTGCACATTACTATGGATTACTAGAAATAATTTTCCAAAGGACACCTGAAGATTTCTCCAATCTCTTTGTTTTAACTCCTTAACCACATTCACAGCTCTGCCCTTCAGCCATTATGTTTTGGTAGCTTCTCTTTGCTTCCTGACCAAGGAATTATGGGTAATGTGAGACCACTGTCTGTGCTGGTGGGTCTTGGTACTCAGTGGGCAAGAGATTGGCAGAACCAAGCAGCTAGTAGGACACTGCTGTCCACTGTTATCAGCAAGAAGGCTCTTCTCAACTTTTAAAAACTTTTTTTAAGATACGCTGCAACTAATACTAAGTAGCCCACTACTATCAATGTGCTAAAAGCAAGATTTTAGAAGGCTTTCATTCTAAGAAAAGACTAAGGTGGCCCACTATACAGTAAAAGTGGGATTGGTTTCTCTTAGAATACTACAAAACTGTACTGGAAGAAAATCATAGCAAATTTCATTAAAACTAAATTATTCCCTTAATTTCAATCTGACAAGGATTTCACACATAGCCTATCAGTATTTAATGGATATTGATAGCTTTAAGAAATCAGCTGGCCTTAGGGGAATTCTACTTCTTGTTAAGAAAAAAAAAGAATACTTTTCAATGAAATTAATTCTAAACCCACTTATTTCTATTAGCATAGATGCATTATAAGAGAAATCTTTCATTTTAAAAACTTAGCACAAAATCAAGTTACTGTTTCATACCTGTCCATCTGTCCCAATGGTGCCTCCACAATCTGTGAGGAGCTCGGACATGTCATAATAGCTAACAAACTCCCATAAACAGGCTTCCAGATTCAGATTGCGGTAGAAGCGTAAGGTGTTGAAACCTCTAATTATTGGGCTGTATTGATAGGGAATGGTCTCGCCAATCACATCTGGATTTTTGGTAGCATCCGTTAAGAAACCATGGTGGGTCTTCACTTCTGTGTAATCCAACAGGTTGGAGCATTTATGGTTTCCAACTCTAGTTCCATCAGGGCTAAGCGTCAGCTCAAAGTTGGACAGCTCTCTTGTAGAAATAACAGGAAGCATGCCTGTAAAACATTAATTTGTAGCACTGTCACTAAATTTCAGTGAACAGACCTGCTTAATTTAGCTGAGATTTGTCAGACACTAAGCATGTTATGCAATGCTTCTGTATTTTGTATTTACAGTAATTAATGTACTTCAGAATTCAAAAAAAGTTGATACACTAAGCATGTATGAGAATGTTTTCCACAATAATTATGTCTTTATATTATAAAATACCAAATAAAATACTTCTAAATCTCCAGCATATTTTTCAATAAGGATTTTGTGTTTTTTTCAGAAGCATACAGTAGCTAAATGGCTTTATATTTTTCTAATAAATAAACAACTTATTCATTGGTATATCTCTCTGTGCTTCAAAGGCGTTTTACAAAGTGTAGTCTAGCTCAATTTATGGGAACTATTCAATTAATCTGAAAACACTTAATCTTCACCTCAAAGACTATGCATCCATATAGTATCTTATGTACATTGTTGCAAATGGCACTTGTACTTTCATCACATTTTTCTCTGGTCCCACATGTTAAAAGATTATATTGTTATTTTGGCTACTTATAATATCAAGACCAATACTGTAGCTCAAATAACAGCTTGTTGTCTGAGTCCTCTCAAGTCCACGCCGATTTTATCATACCATCAATATGTGGCATTGTCACTGTCAGTTTGATGAGGTTGGTATAATCAGGATCTTCTGGGCCCGTATAGCGCAACTTGGCAGAGAATGGTTCTGCTCCAACTATTCCCGACATACGAGGTTGACAAAGACCTAATGGAAAAAAGAGAAAGCAACTTCATGTCCAGAGGAAATAGTTTATACTTTCCCTTGCACTATTTTTAGATGCACTTTTTTCCACTGTGCAAGTGGAATTTTCTCGAATGAGATGTAAATGCTTTGAGCAACATTTACCAGAGGTTTGAACAGGAATTTATGTAGAAGAGGATTCAAACAGAAATCATTATTCAATCAACTGGACCACATTTTCAAAACCAGGTGATGATACTGCACCTGTACATTTTCAGTTGCACGTGTCAACCATACTTGCAAAGTCAGTGTCAAGTGCCATACTTTCTTATAGCGGTTCTCAGAGGCACATGCTTCAACTCTTCCTACTGTCTTATGCACATACAGAAGATACCTGATCAATGTTCAGTTGATTTTGGCACTGTATTGGGTTGTGGACATATATTTGCCTTCATAGGATTCTATAGCCTCCTGTTTCGTTAGTGAGCAAAATATAATTAGAATAATTGTGTCAAAGGATCTCTAGACATACTGTGCTCAAAGTAGAGCCAGCTTCAAAGTTAGACCCAGTTTTCAGGGTCTTATTTGGTTGAATTTTGAATTTCTTCAAGAAAGGAGAAGCTACAACTTATTTTGGAAATCCTTTCCAGTGTTAGTTCAACCTGTTCCAGTATGAGTACTAGTCTGTAGGACCAGATTAGGTTTTTATTCATAGGATCTGAGATAATTCCAATTTCTAGTTACATAGCTGAATACAGGATTGTCTGCATTCTGGCCACAAGAATCATAGCACATTGTCATGTGATGCCCAAAGGACCATAAGGTACTCTAAAAAAGAAACCAGCAGAAGTGGAAAACCAAAACAGTTCCCTTCGCCCATGTTCTGCTCTTTGCCCATTTCTGAGGGATTACAAGAAAGAGGAAGCAGAGCTCTCCTCTTGAAGAATCTATTGGTTCTGGTGGAGCAGTCTCGCTCAATGGCTCCAAGTTCACAGAATCACAGAATCACAGAATCGTTATGGTTGGAAAGAACCTCCAGGGTCATCAAGTCCAACCTTTCTCCTAGCATCTCTCTAAAAAAGGAGGCAGAGCTCTTCTCTTGAAAAATCTATTGGTTCTGGTGGACCAATCTCGCTCAATGGCTCCAAGTTCACAGAATCACAGAATCACAGAATCGTTATGGTTGGAAAGAACCTCCAGGGTCATCAAGTCCAACCTTTCTCCTAGCATCTCTCTAACCACTACACCATAAGTTGAAAGCTTCTGGCATGAGGCAACAAAATTTATTTTCTGCACACAATAGCTTTTGGGGGTTTGTTTTCTTTGTCTGTTTGGTTTTTGGTTTTTTGTTTGTTTTTTTTTTGCTTTCTTTTTTCCTCAAATGCAAGTAAGATGTGCTAAAGAGGCTAAATACAATTTTTTGCAGAATCTGACTTCTTTTGAGAATTTAGTCTCACTAAACCCCACTCCCATGTGGGTTCTCCAATGTCTAATCGGAGCTGAGACTATAGTGCAACATTACTACAGCCAAATTCAAAAGCCAACAGAAAACAGGTTTCATTAATTCCAATACACATTATATACTGTTCCAAACATGCAAGTTTGCTATGTCAATAACCATCTTTAAGATGTGGAAACTAGCAAAGATGACAACATTTTTTTTTTACAATTTTCTGCTGTGTTAAGAAGAGTTTTTGTACCACCTCTATGAACAACAGAAGAAAAGCTGAGACTATATCGTTAAAACACCTGATCATTGAATGAAATTTTGTTAGGATGGAATTTGGGATGCAAAAGAGGTCTGAGGTTTTGCCATAGGTGATGATGTCTTACCTTCTGATGTGCTTATAGTTACAATAGGGCTCATCAGCTCAAGACCCTCATTCCCATCTGAATTTACAGCACGAGCTGCACACTGGACACGAGAACCGGCTTGAAAGTAAATGGAGTCAAGTGTAATCATCTTGGAGGAAGTGAAGAAGGTATCAAAGTCAACCTCCTTCATGGGGCTAGTCACACCATCAGGACCAGTGGGTGCACTTACAAGCCACCGGTATTGTGTCAGAGTATTGTTGATGTTCTCACTGGCACATATAGAACCAGTCTTGTCAAAGTCTTCATATTTAGGATTACAAGCCTGCAGAAGAAGGCAGGTGTGTTAAAAGTTATTTGCTTCATGGCAAAGGAATTTTAGTGTATCAAGAGCCACAAAACTCAACTACACCTAACTGACAACCCCAGTAAATCTCTTAAGAAATGATCTTATTTTGACAGTGACACTTTTAGCACTGTTATGGTAGATAAAAGGGCAGGTCTAATTACACTTATTGAAATGAAAATATTATTTTAAATTATGGTTTATAAGTGAATACTTAAAATATTTGTGAAGGCACAAAATACATTATAACATGCTACTTTAACTTGAATTTCACCCTTTGAACTCTGCAAACATACTTTGCATGTCAAGACTTCTTTTGTGGTTTTTTTTTATTTGGGAGAACCATTCAACATATGACCCATTCCTGTGCATAAGGAATAGTGTGAGAAACAAACTGAAGATACAGATGGACCAAAACCTCCCCCCATGCCTATGAATATTCATGCAAACCTTTCAGTTGCAAAATTACAATGAAAGAAGCCTAAAAAACTTGAACAAACAGTACTCATTTTTCAGTCTGTGGCACTCATTGAAAACAATGGCGCATTTATTATTTCCAGTGATTTTAACTCTGTCAATTAAGGTGACATAATGCAGGAGATAGTGTGAATATCAAACTGTTCTTAGTGATGAACAAGTGAAACATCTTTCTATACTTTTTGTTCTCCTAAAACTTGATTTGTTATACAAACAAATTAGATTAGCTCTTAGGACAGTTCCAGCTAGAACTCATGCGTGACTCACAACGATACAGATTGATACTGAGTGCCTAAAATCCACTGAACAAAAGCCATATGCTGATTTTGTTCCATCCTGCACAGAGATACTCACTGTAATACAGATGACAGGATAGCCGGCTATGGGACTGGTTCTGTCTTTGGCTCTAGAAGTATCATCATATATCAAAAGGGATGCAACTTGAGGGACAGAGGGAAAGGTCACATCTGCCATGCTGTTCATTTCTTCAATATAAACAATGGCCTTGGCTGTCTGACAATGGAAAGAGAGAAACAGTTCTCTGTGAACATTTAAACAGACAAGGAGATTCAAGCTGGACCTTGATCAGAATAGAATCATAGAATGTTTTGGGTTAGCAGGGACCTACAAAGGTCATCTAGTCCAACCCCTCTAAAATAAGTAGGGACATCTCTAACTAGGTCAGGTTGCTCAGAACCCCATCAAGCCTGACCTTGAATGGCTCCAGGGATGGGGCCTCGGCCACCTCTCTGGGCAACGTGTTCCAGTGATCAACCACCCTCATATTAAAAAACGTTTTCCTAATGTCCAACCTAAATCTACTCTTTTCTAGCTTCAAACTATTACCCCTTGTCCTGTCGCTACAAACCCTTGTGAACAGATCTCCTCCTGCCTTCTTATAGGCCACTTTCAGGTATTGGAAGGTCACTATAAGATGCCCCCTGGAGCCTTCTCTTCTCCAGGCTGAACAACACCAACTCTCTCAGCCTGTCTTCATACGAGAGGTGCTCCAGCCCTTCGATCATTTTCGTGGCTCTTCTCTAGACACACTCCAATAGGTCCATGTCCTTCTTGTGTTGGGGGCTCCAGAGCTGGATGCAGTACTCCAGGTGAGGTCTCACCAGGGCAGAGTAGATGGGCAGAATCACATCTCTCGATCTGCTGGCCACACTTCTTTTGATGCAGCCCAGGATGCGATTGGCCAGCCAATTCCTTATCCACTGAACAGTCCACCAATTGAACCCGTATTTCTTCAACTTAGAGAGAAGTATGTTGTGGAGGAATTTTGTCTAACCTTTGAAACATTGTCCCAAAATAAGTTCTAAAACCTCAACTGGATGAGCTCTTGAGAAAGGGTTGAGGCACTGAAAAGTATCTTGCAGGCATCAAAAGCAAGAGCTGAAATGAATGTTTTCTTTTCAGAACACTGAAGACACCAGACCCCTTAACCTTGTATCCCAGCTTCCTTGAATCACTTCAGTATTCTGGCAGAACCCTCATGTGCGCTGTACGCTTCAAAGCCTGGTGGAAATGGGGTGTTTGTCATCAGCAAAGATTGTGTCTCTGCTGCCTGCCTAGCTGAAGTCAGGCTATGTATTGTGTGATACTGATAAAGTGGCCAAAGAGTTTGAAGAACATTTGATGCAGAATCAGAGGAATATGATGTTTAAATTAAAAGTATGTATGATATAATGCTAAATTAAATGGCTTGTAAATGCTAATTGTTCTTTTTAGAGCATAAAGGTTATAGTGTATTGCTAGAGAGTTTTTCCAAGACAACATCAGTTTGTAGGACTGATTCTATGAGAAGAATGTGTCTAGAATTATATTGTAAAGACTTCAGTCTCTCATTGTGTCTATGACCCCATGAGCATTATTCCCTTGGCAACAAACTGTTTTGGGTAGGAGCTACTCTGTCAGCTGAGATTATTCTCTTTTGTCTTTTAAGATACCAGCCAAGATGACATATATAAACCTTCAGAGTAAAGCTATGAGTCAGAAAGCAAGAAGGTCTGTTTACCAGATTTTATTGTTGAGGACTTTGTATGTGTTTCTTACCTGTATTTCTGCGATCATGTTCTCATCAGGCCTCAGGTGAACAGTGAAGGCTTCTCTCATCTCCCTTACTCCATCAAAGAGAACTTCGATCTCCACAAAGTGCTGTGTTTCACCCTCCTTAAACTCAATTTCTAAAAATATAATGACACACTTAAAAATAAATCTGTTGTTCATAACAAGCTGTAATTCTAGTCCCCATCATGAGAGATGGCAGTCAATACTCAATTTTCAAATTACAGATATTCATATATTTAATCTATTTGATGCTAAAAATAATAATAATGAAGTGGACAGTGGAAGCAGTGGACACACGTGGAAATCACTGAAAATGAGGCACTGTTGTCATCAAAACATATTTGCAAAGGCCAAGATTTAGTGTAGTAGAATTTAATGTTTTGAAAATTATCTGGGACTAATTATTACATAAATGCTGGTAACATATGTGAAAGAACAAAAGACTAAAGAATTCAAAATAAAAAGTATTGTCCATTCTTACTCAAACAAAATGTATTCTAATATAGTGATATGTACTAAAAATACAGCACAAGGCTACAGTTACACAAAAGAGTACTGTACTTTGAAAAGCATTGTCTCTGAAAAAAACTTCAGAGGCCATGGCAGATAAAAATTTCAGTCTTAGCTGACTGTACTGGGTTTGCGTGGCAAGGTTTGTTGGGGGGGACTGCAGGGGTGGTCTCTGTGGGAAGATGGCAGAAGCTTCCCCCATATCTGATAGAGCCAGTGCCAGCCAGCTCCAGGATGGACCTACTGCTGGCCAAGGCTGAGTCCATCAGTGACGGTGGCAGTGTCTCTGGGATAACATATTCAAGAAGAGGAAAAAAATTGCTGCAAAACAGCAACTGCAGCCAGAAGAGAAAAGTGAGAAAATGTGAAAGAAACAACCCTGCAGACACCAAGGTCAGTGAAGAAGGAGGATGAGGAGGTGCTCCGGGAGCTGCAGATTCTCCAGCAGCCCACAGTGAAGCAGGTTTACAGGAAAAAAAATTAATAGTGCTACAAACTCTGATAGTCATTCACTAAACCATGTGGGTGAGCTATTAATGGAAGTAAGTTTATCAGTTATGAAATTCCTCATTCTATTGCACAACTTCTCTCCTCATTCATTACTAGTGAGGAGTGGTGGGCAGTAAGTTTCAGAGATATAGAAAGAAAGCTTAATTATTATGACAGTCAAAAAAAAACAGAAATAGACATTAATTCCTACATAGAGCAAAAGCCATTAACAACTACACAATCATATCCTATAAGTAGATGCTTCTGCAAAGTAATGGTATTACACTCTGTAAATGTTACTAAGGTGGCACTCACACACTTCTTCCAGTTACTTGAGCTACAGATATTTTCATAGGAGTCACAATTCTTTTGTAAATATCTTCACTGATATTTAGTATTTCAAGACCAAAGCGGCTGTCGCAAACTACATGGCATCATGTCCTTACCGAATCTGAGTAGCAAAACATATTAATGGATGTGGTTGCAAAGTACTCTATTCATAAAGTTATTTCATTTTTCAAACATTACGTTACAGTCATGAATCAAAACAGACAGTGGGATGTCACAATCATCTGAATGATCCTACCTTCTGAGATAGGGTGATAGTCTTCTCCAGAAGTAGCAGACCCATCCTTTGTATGAACTCTCACGACAGAAACCTTGGAAGTGTCTCCCAGACGAAACACTGGGATTTTTACAATTGCTACTTGTCTTGTGTCCTTTGGTTCACTCACACTAAATTTGGTCTCACCAAATTTAATAATAGCCTCTGTAATTAGAAGAAAAATGATGTTAGTGCACACAAATGGGCTTCCAAAAGCCAATAACAACAAAGTAATTTCTTACTGTCTGCATCATCCCGAATCTTTATCAGTGTCTCATTTTGTTCGCCAATAGAGGCACCAAAGGAGGAATCACTTCTTGGAGTGCCAAGAACGAGACGTAGTTCCTCTTCTTCTTCATGGAAAGTATCATCCATAAGCACCAGTGTGCAAGGCTTCTCAGTTTCACCTGCAATTATTCTGAAGGTAATATCATGCAGAACTTAGGTGTTCTCTGCTCTACTATACAACTTCTTCCCAAGCTCAAGGAACCAAAGGCTGCTTCTGCTGGCCAAGGCATCCATCTTGACACCGTATAAGTTAATGAGTAATGACATTAGTGAAAGCAAAATTAGTACTAATTACCTTTGTATGGAAACTCATTAAAGTGGAATCCCCCATTTTGGAACTTCACTAAGACGAGTTTCTATTTGGTATATCCTCTTCATATGTATTGTACCTTGTGTTTTATCTTAGAATAAAATACTTCTCAGTGACCTCTCCCACAGTGTGCATTTAAAAAATAAATACTGGCACAAGGAAGCAGAGTAATAGCAACTTTCAGTGATGCTAATTTTGTCCTGGAGTTTTATATTTCAATTCTCTTTTGATTGGACACTGTCCAATTGTGTCACCCTTCACCTAATTTTAATGTGTTTTAAACTCCCGCTGATTCCAAGTGACAATGAGTATTGCCTTAAAAATACTCTGAAGTTGCAAAATGCTCAAATTTAGCACTCACAAATCAATGTATCTAGACTTAGTAGATATTCAGAGACTCTGGGAAAAAGGCCTTGTCTTAGGCCTTCTACAAGAGCAGCAAGAATTATGAGTGGTGTGCAGAGTGTCTAGTTCCCAGTGTCAGACTCAGTGGGTTCATCATCACAAGAACAATTCCTGACAAAAGGAACAGCATAGGATATGAGAGAGATGAGGTAAATTTACAGAATTTTTTCATCATTATATATGCAAACATGATCAAGGCTTTTCAAGATGCCGAACCAGGATAGGATGCTGACTGTGTTCATTTTCCAAGCTTGTTTTCCCCCCCTATAGAAAATAAATTATCCATTAGAAGGAGGAAAAAAAACCCCAAAATATTCATCCTGCTCTTCATTGCACAGGAAATGTGAAAACGGGACCAAAACAGGCACACATTAAACATGCCTAAGAAGATAACAGAAACTATATATGATCCTAGACCTCTTTGCTAGTTGTCTTCACGGAGAAACAGTAGAGCGACACTCAAAAAAAGTCACTTTCTAAGAGGTCCAGATCCATTAATCCTAACAAGCTGGACTCTTTCCTCCTTGTGCAGAAGCAATGGCAAAGGTATGGAGTACATGACAGCAGTAAAAAACTGAGGCCAGCTTTAAATAAAGATAGACTGAACAACTCACTTTACAAGAGAACTGTGATACATGCCTACAGAAATATGAAGGTTGTAATTTCTGTGATAAGGGCATACCAAAGATTTCACGCTGATGACAGAACTTGTTTAGGACTTGTAAAAAATATTATGTGTGTAAACTTAAAAGACTAAAAGACTGAACTGTCTTCTGCACAGACAGAAGGAATCAGGCAATATTCTTTCAAGTTAGTAACATCTGATTTATTTGTATTTCATCTCTGATGTGCGATATTAACTACCTGATATTGGTGCCTTAGGAAAGCCTTGGTGGGAAAAAAAAAAACAAACCCAAACAGAAATTAGAGACCTAGGTCCTTGGTGAAAGATTTATTACTCATTTCAGTGCAAGTGAAATGTATTTAACAGAAATATGCTTTACATAGGGCAGAGCTTCTGACAGCAGGTCTGTGCTTCTGTAACTGTGTTATGCTGAACCTGCTTTTGCTATCAAAAAAGATCCTGGCACTCAGGCTGAACCTATATGAAGATATGTCCCTTTAGTTGCTATTGATTAACTCTCTAGTTCAGAAGTGAAGCAAAAAGAGACAAATCATTTCTATGCACTCTGTCCATTAGGTATGGAAAAAAGCTTGGTCTTCCTGAGTAGTCTTTTTGGCACTACTGTATGAGAAGACAATAAAAACAAAACAGACAGACAAACAAAGCAAAGCAAAACAAACCAAAACATGGTAGACTAAAGGCTTCTAAAATAAGATCAAGAGCTTACCAGGAAGGAATGTGATGATGGAACTGTCTGTATTAGGACGTTCTTCAAAGTCCATCATTACCTGAGCTGAACCTTGCCTTGTATAGCATCTCACAGTGGATGTGTATCGAATATCCCCATTCCTATATATCATGGCAGAAATCTGTCCATCATTTTCATTGCCTACATATACAGATTCTTTAAACTGCATCTTAGGCACTGGGCAAAAAAAAACCATAAAAAGCATATGTAAAGTATAATTGCAAAAGTTACAACATCTTCCCTCCCCTATTTCACCAGATATATAACATAAGCAGCCACACAAAAAATGACTTAATACATTGTCTGTAGCTGAAATGTGTAGATTCACTGACTTTGGTGTGATTTAAAAGGACAGGTGCTATTTGTCATCCATCTTCTTCATAAATGTGAAAAGGTAAAAAAAATTATTACTCACAGTCAGACACTGAGTCATTAATGAAGATGGTGGCCTTGCTGGGCTCTCCAAGGGCAGCATTCATGGGCATCCTTAGCACAAGCTCGAACTTCTCAGTTCCTTCTAACACTGGCTGTCCAAGGTCATCCAGAATTACTACACGAAACGACTGCATATTGACTCCGGGGGAAAAGTCCAAATTACGACTGATGCCTACATAATCTACTCCAGCTACCAATGGATAAGAAATAAAAAATATGTAATTAATCAATAGCATTAGAGTGTAATAGAAACTAAAATATCAATCATTAGGCAGTTAATTTTAGATATATCTATTTTTTCTTTAAATATAATTTTAAAATATGCCAAATTCTGGTAGTCATGTAAAGTAAAAATATATTTTGACTACCTAAGTTGGACTATAGAATAAAACAAGTCAATATTAAGCTACTTTTTGTTTAGTGATTCAAGTCACAAGTAGGGCTGATTCTGCTTTGTTGTAAACCAACAGTTATCCCACTAAAATGAATAAAGTTTGTTTTAAGTGAGAAATTAGAGTATGCAAAAGGCTTTGAAAGAGACTCTGGAGATGAAGCAAAGTCTTTTTGGACAGAAATTTCCTATTATTCTGTAATGAAGATAAAAGTTTTGAGACTAATGTAAAAAGGGAAGGAGAAAAGGCCAGTGAGCTGACCTGAAGGAATAACTGCTGTTCAGAGGAGTTGTGTAAAACAGAATGAACGGAAACTAAAGGAAGCAAATTCTGTTCAGACCATGTCAGGTGAGGTCTGGCACCTTAATGTTATTGGTTTGCTTTTATGTTTTGCTTTGTTTTGTTTTAAGCAAAGCAAGCCAATCTATAACAAGCCAATGAGAAAGCAAAGAAAACAAGATACTGACTAAAAAAATGACAGTCTATCTCAGAACCAAAGTATTAAAGGTATCTAGGAATTAAGCAAAGGACTGAGTTGTAATGTTGATTTTTTGGAAGAATAAGCAGCACAGCTGTTGAAACAAAGCTTTGAGGGACATTGTTTCACTGAAATTGAAATAAGGTTTTGAATTGTGTGAATTTGACAAAATTTGGCAAGGTTAAAGGCCATCATCAGACAGACACTTGCCTAGAGTCCTGCTGCTCTACCACAGAGCTAAGATTCTTAGGCAGGATGCCTGAACTGGCAGCTCAGCGCAACAGATCCATTGCTGCACTATGTAAGACCAAGAATCAGGGTTATGGCTTCAAAAGCAGCCAGTCATGTCAGAGATTTCAGGCTGTGACCACAGAAGATAGAGCCCGAGAGCTATGCCATTTCCACTTCTGAATCCTAGAGGTCCTGGCACAATGAATTAGGGTTCCTGCTGTAAGGAAATATTTTTTTCCCTCCCAGAAGTAAAAAAACTGAAATACTCAGGATGAGATAAAGACATCAGATCACATAAAACAAGTTCAGAAATGAAATAATCTTATATTTTCTTCAGACTTCATAATTTCCTTTTTCATGAGAAATGATGTTTATCATATATGTTATGTAAGATGCACATATATGATGTTTAGATATTCCTGAAATAACAATAAAATGTTACACAATTCTGCTTCACTGAAAATTAGTTGAGAAGATAAATTCTACTGTCCAGCTACACTCAGGATAAGCATCTAGGGAAGACAATTTTTATGCTATCTCTAGAGGAATGTCTTAATTTTAAACATTGTGGTTTGTAAAAAAAATAATTTAAAAGTACACTAACACTTGATTCTGAGGCCAAGGGTTCTGTCAAAGCATTACTGAACCACAGCCGTAGCAATCCTCTTGCTGAACAGGATACTAGACAATAGTTTCTCATTGCCTACAGTAAAAACGAGAGGAGCAAACTCTGCAAGCTGCCAGTGATTATCACTCTGTGCCCAGAGTATGCTGCTGAGGCACTAATCAACTGCCTTTGTGGGACAGTGTTTTATACGAGGATTGAAGGCATTTCTCTTAGTGTTGTACTTCACAGTTGCTCCTACTCCTGTTTCTTAGAGAGATATTCTGCAACTACTTACATTTTTCTGAGAACAAATATCTACTAAGAGCAAGAGGTATATAAGTTTCTTCTCATGTTTCATCTCTAGATAAAGACTAAATTTGTTGTTGAGAAGTATCATGAAACTAGAGCAAAACAATAACTCACCCTCTGCAGTTACTGGTTCAGATTTGCGGGACCTCACTGTAACAGAGGCAGCTTTAGACAGATCCGTTCCAGTCCTCCAGACACGTACCTCAATATAGCCAGCACTCTCATCAACATAGTATTCATCATTTCCAAAGTAGAATGATGGTTCTGGTGAAAGAGGAATAACATCCATAAATGTTTCTTTGCGTTGCTTGAAGGTAACAAGAGAGCGTGAGATCCATGTTAGGCAAAGGAGAGCACTTTGTTCTTTTCAGGAAGTGAAATAAAGACTTTTTTAAGGTTTAGAAGTTTTCCAGGTATTTTTGGCTTCTTTTCAAGTATTGGTTTGCCTATTTTGGGATAGCAATTGTTCTATCAGCATTGTGTTCTTTTTCTTGCCTCCTACATTTTCAACTTTGTGTGCCAGCAGGTATGAATCTGTGTGCAAAACCAAATATGTTATCTCATTAAACTTATTTGAGCTGAGTCTTGTGCACAGGCCAGAAAATTCCTTGCATTTTTCACTTTGGTGCAAACAGATAAAGGTGAATATAGATAATGAAATCTTAACTTGAATGTTCTCACAGATTCCTGTTGCTAAAACCAGACTGGAACATGATATATAACTGGAGCTGCTTTTGGAAATGTTTTCCAGCTAACCAAAGGGGCAAATAATTTTAATTCCCCCACATCCAGCATTTAAAACAAAATCAATCTTATTTCATGTAAACTGGAATTTGAATAGTCTTTTATCTTAATATTTAAGTTCCACAGTTTATAAGAAAGAAGAGCAAAAAGCAAAGGAGGTTAAGTGTTATCCCACTTAGCAGACATACTGTTTATCCTCATTTTTTCCTCCCTTTTTCAGTTTTTATACCCACAGCAATTTCACAATGTAAACAGGCTTAAAAACATAGCCCAGCTCCATCCTGGATCTATATCAACTCCCCTTTTCTATCCTTTCCATTCCTGTTTCAAACACGTTAAGAGTAAGCACACACAGACAGTGCATCTGTTTTCCCATTGTGCAGCAGAAATCACACCTACCTTTCCCAGCCGTTAGGATGTAATTTGGAGACCTACACAAATTCTCTTTGTATTTCATCACAATTTTCTTATGCTGCTCAGTAAGAATTTATTTTAATCACAAGGTTAAAATATCACAAATATGATTGAAAATACCATACAGCATATGGCCAACTCAAATTAAGTTGACAAAGATCATAGCAATTAATCAGTGCTCCATCAGTAGCACTAATAATACTTTCCCTTCATCAAGCACAGAAGAAAAGAAAATAATCAAAGGAAAATTTCAAAGGAAATTACTGGAAAAGTTTACGGTTCTACAGAGATATGTCTAGCAAACAAAAAAGGTACAACGGTACAACTTACCCAAAGGAGGAGACACAAATCTTTTTTAATGCTAAGTGGAAGCTGGACCCATCATTTCTATGATTCAGTCAAGTTTTCTTAAGATTATAAGTCTGTTGCAAAACCTATGACTGCTGTTACAATGGAACAAATGTTTTGGAATTGAAGAACCTGCTTCAGACTACAACTGAGCTCCATAAAGCCAAATATTGTGAAGACATTGTATTTTCAAGGTTTTGGAGAGGCTTGTAGGATAACCAGACAGAGAAAATAGCTATGCTTTTCTGAAATACTTAAGGACAATCTGACTGATCACACAGTGTATGGCAACTGTCTCCTCTGTGGTAGATTGCTTATTTATTTTTAGGGGAAAGTGGACAATGTAAAATAGGAATTTAATTAAAACTAACCAGAAATAATATATAGTTACTCAGTTATACTCAGTTACTAAGCCAAATCTTCCTCTGTTTGGAATTACCTTCAAGAGTTAAATTGGAAGTTTTGGAGAAAAGGATTTTCTCTTCTGCTTTCAAATTTTTCCTGTATTTCAGAAATGACCAAATAAATTATTAAAAACCAAGCAACAAACAAAACCTCTTAATACTCCACACCAGTGAAACAAATGAAGCTGCCTCTCTACTTATCTGCTAAAACTCAAGTCATGGGTTGAACAAATGGATGGAACTGAATATGTTTACTGAAAAACAATGCAGATTCATAGACTGGCTTGACCATTATCAAGGTCATCAACCTTTGCAGGATGAAAGACAAACTTGGCAAATGTCTAACTTTGGTAGATGAGAAGGCTTTCAGTTCCAATTTAATGTTTTTTTTTAATTCAACATTGTATGTATTTAAATGTGTGTTTGCGTGCACAGACAAATACACGTCAATCTTACACTATTTGCCTATAGGGATCGGGTTGTCCTTCTTTGTATAACTACTGTTAACTTTGATGAGAGTCCTACTTACAGGGATACTGCAGAACTGAACATTAGATCTGCAAAGAAATGTGCCATTTCAGACATACAAAGATCTTCTGAAATTGTCAAGATGTACAGACTTATCCAGCCTCTAGAAGTTAAAATACAGAATGCCTACTAAGACCAAGTGGTTATAAATGTGCCAACAGCTAGATAAAGGCAGTTAAAAGTATTATCAAATCTAATACATGTCAACTCTTAAACAAGCATTCTTAAATTTTAGCACACTTTTCCAAGTCTAATCTCATTCTTATAATCCTGTTCTCCCTATATTGATGTCCCAGGAGTTCCGGAATTAGATCTGGACTTGGCTGCACCTCATTTTAAGTCCTTAAGTGAGAGGTACTCACAATCACAGCCTGCTTGCTCTCAGTTTGCAGGGATAAAGATGGGTCACTCCAGTAGGTTTCCCAGCATAATGAGCATACAGAAGGAGTGGTGGAAGGGCTCACCGCAGTGAGAAAAATCCAAGGAGATCTGGAAGCATTCCTTTCTACTCATTGACTACATAGGGAACTTAGATGATTTGCCTTAAACTAGATGGAAGATATAAAGGAAAACGTTGCTCTTGTAGAGTTATCTTAATGCTCGCTTTGCTGCTGCTGAAGAAGAAACCTCATACACGCTTCCTGTAGTCACAGCCAAACATAAAAATACCTAAACCCTGAGTTAGCTTGCCTTGTATTCCAGAGTGAGTATTCCACAGTTTTTGAGGCATGTATCTTCAATAAAAGACACATTCTGCATGGTTACCCATTCTAGGAAACAAATCCTTACAAATGTTTTGTAAGTTCATTTCCTGTAAGCTGTGTTAGCAGCTCCCCAGGGGAAGCAGCAAAGCCAAGCTACTAACAGGGAAAGCATTGTCTTTCTCAGGTCACGGCTGGAAAACACTCTGCTCAATGACTGCAGGCTCACTTACAGCAAATCTTTAATCTAGTAATCACTCTGAAGAGAGAGCACTGCAAATTTAATGGTTCCTCTTACAGAAATAAGAGGAAGTTTTTTTAGAGTTTTTTTGTTCAGATCCACAGATCTCACTGGCATGAAGTTACAATAATCAGAGGAGAAAGGTTGGGAGCTTTAGTCCCAGGATTCTTGGCACAGAATGAAATCTTTGTCTTGGCTTTGTACTTATACAGTCAGGAGTGTATATCAACTACAGCACTAGTCAGTCACCAAGCAGGAAAACAAACACACTTCTCATGCTGTTAGAAATAGGTCTGTCTTTGAACCTATATCAGAAAATCAATGTGATAGCACAAAAATATTTTTTTCCCAGGAGGCTTTTGTTTTTAAAATGATGTCCTTACAATCTGCTCTAGAGCAACACAGTAAAAGAGTAGGTTAGTTTTAAGATATGCAAGGTGCCACAATCAGTCTGGGCTGCCAGTGCAAATAATACATAAGGCAGGACAGTTAGGACAAACACAAAAGAACAGACTCTTCTGTGCTGACACCTTGATAAGCCTTAATACTGAAGAGATTTTCAATGATATATGCTTCCAGTGAGAGATACATAGAGATATATATGTACGTACATATTCTCAGGAGGAGAGAAATAATTGAGGCAAACAGATTTGCCACTCAGATACTTAGATACTGAATCTAGGAGAAGCAGTCATTACAACACAACTCATGATCTTTCTAGTGGTGTTAAACCATGTATTGTTAAAAACTTTTACCTTCCTTCTTTCCATGCACAGTACAAACAAGGCTATGATGTGAATGTTGTGAGTTGCCAGAGCTAGCAGAGATCTGTTGTGGTAATGCAGAAGGTGCAAACCAGTGCACTGTAAGCCTACTAGCCTGTTCTGGTACAGTCTAGACATGCTAGTGCAATGCTGAGTCCAAAGTAATGAGCCCTGATGGCTGACACAGCTTATTAGCTTGGACATAACAACAGACAAACATGGCCAGATGTCCTCTGGACCTGATCTGGCTCATACACAGACAATGTATATACATCCCTATACAATGCTTACTTGCTTTTCAGTATCACAGCTAGCATTAAATGACTGAGCTGCTGAGTCTATAACACAGGAGACCCCATCCTTCTGAATGTGAAGTGGGTGAGTTGTAGGTAGAACAGTTAAGAACAAGATTTCCACTAAATTTGGAAGGAATGGGCATTTACTGTGTAATAGCAGTAAAGGTCAACTTCTGTAACCTCTGTCATATATGCATGTTAACGAGAGCAAAAGAAAAGCTCAGAAAATCTGTCCATTGCAAAAAGTTTATATTATGATATCATCAAAGAGAACTTTAACATCTGAAACTAGGTAGCACCATTCTACCACTATTTACACATACTTGAAGCTATGCAAGCAACTGAGCTTGCATTTAGCACAATGAATTTAATTTGCCAAGTCATTTATTTTTGCTGAACGCTGTAGAAGTAGGGGTCAAGATTACAGCCAGAGCTCAGTTCTGCAGCAGGTATCTATTGTGCAAATGCCAATAGCTTTTTATTTGATGTGGTCAAAACAGATTACTTTTCAAATTCTTATGTTGTAAACTTAACAGCTTTCATCTTCTTAACACTGTAGTCATAACTTTTGCAGTCAAAAAGTAAATTCACCTCAGAATCAAAATTACTGTAGTCCAATTGCCACACACATTATCTCGAGCAAATAAAGTCTGCATTTCCATTTGTCTCAACAGCCCATTTCTGTCTAGCAGCTTACAGTGATTTTTAAAGGATACCGCAAACATTATACCAAATAAAAAGACAAACTCAAATTAATCCAACCTTTACCAAATCCAGTTACATTTTGTAAGAAAACCACATTAAAAAAAAAAATCTACAAAGGCAACGCCATACATTGACTGGTTCATCACTGAATTACTCTCATTTTATGCAACTTAACCCCTTAATTCAGAAGAGTAACACGGTGTGAATCAAGATCGATAACTGCTATGAACAACATTATATATAGGACTCACTTTTAAAGCTTAAATTTGAGCAAAGTAGCACACTCAAGGAAGTAGACTAGCCCCACTTGCAAGACTGAGGATGGTAGTTACACGGCTACAGTGACACCCCATCTCTGGTCACCTACTCTTTCTTTCTTGTTAGTCCCATCATTGCTACAAGGACAATCTGCAGCACACTTTGCAGCCTGAAGAACTGAGCTAACTCTTGAATTTGCTTAATGTCAGGTTGCAATCCATAATGGTTCAGTAGTAACTAGATGAGCTACAGAGTATGCCTGAGCCATGAAGAATAAAGATATCTGAGTGCATGAAGACATGCTGTAGCTCAACCTGTTCAACATGTGTGCCTTTAAACTGAAGATATATTTTTCAACAATTAATTAACTATTATGTACAGGATGACCAGTAATGACCAGTCTTAAGTGGTATTCCCAGCTATAATCTGCTTTCAGGAGAAAGGCTAATGTGTGAGGTTGACTATTATAAATGACCTTGTCTTGGAAGCAATTAATTTACCTTTGTTGGTTTGCTGAGAAACATTGTTATCTTTCCAAAATACAAAATTCATATATATGTGAACTAACGTATATGTGAAAATATTTGTTAGTAGATGTAGTACTGTTATGATCCATGCACACACCGTCAGGATATGATCTACAGACCTTGATATCACTGGAAATATCAGGTGTCAGAGAAGATTTTCCTGTGTTCAGAGTCTGAGGACTGGGTGAACAGATTTTTCCTGCTACAAGTATCTCAAGCTCCAATAATTTGCCCAAACTATTCCATAATCCAGATAATAGCCTCATTTACCAATGTAAATAAAAATACAAAGACTAATGGCTGAAGAAACAAACACTTTGGAATTTGGGGGCACACCCAAACTGATGGTGTTGCCTGCAGCAACCATCTGACTTTCACATACCTTTTTCCTACTGGCTAGACCTCCCACAGAGCATGAAACTAACTCTGAAACTCCTACATGTTCTATTTTTTAAAAGAATGAGATTATTTTTACATAAGAGGCCCAGAAAATGGCATCAGTAACAAATTCTCAATGAACTGATGAAACAGAGGCGTGTAGATAAATGGGAAGGCTTGGCAGTGGTATGTAAATATATCACACACACAAGGTACCTCACAAGGAGGCCAAGTGTGAAGGAGCTCACAATCGGTGATTCACATACAAGATAACAAATGAGGACTCCTACAAACAGAAATGTTAGGAGACACTGAGCAGCATTTTAGAAATCAGGCTATATAAAGATATATGATGTAGCTATTTCTAAATATGTTTTTCACTAAGTAATTAGTGAGTTTTCCATTGATAATTAATTTACTACAGGGCCTTGCAGAAAAAGCAGTCTATGTCTGAGTGTAATAAGTATATTTGCAAAAACAGGTTTTCTGAGAAGAGTATTTTCAGTTTTTCTCTTCCAAATCCGGTTCCTCACACCTACACTCATACTGAGAGTTACAACCACAAAATTGCAGTATCTCATTCTATTAATGTTCTGTTTACAATACCTTGTAACATCATCCACTTAAATCATGACCTTGATCTCTAAGATTTTAAAGCCCAAAGTCATAGTGGTGACAATTATGTTTTCTCCCTATCTGAGATTTCCACTGGTTAGCAAGTAGTATTAGTAAGGCTTTTGAATGATAAACAAGCATTCTGTTGTTTGGTAATGAGCACTCATAGGAAGATGGCAAGGAAATTTTGGGTACTCAATAGCAAAGGCAGAAATCCTGGATCTTTATGCAATGAAAGCCATTATACTTTGAGAAAAAAGATAAAACAATATTCTAAAGGACAAAGTAAATCCAAATTGTGTATTTTCTGAGACTAATTTTTCATACATTCACAGAATGGTTCGGGTTGAAAGGGACCTTTAAAGATCAGCTAGTCCTTCCCCCACGCCATGGACAGGGGCATATTTCATTAGACAGGTTGCTCTGAGTTCCATCTAACCTGGCCTTGAACCAATGGTGGAGCACTCACAACTTCTCTGGGCAACATGTTCCAGTGTCTCACAAGTGCAAATGCACATGCAGGCTCATGCCCAGCTTTTCATCCACCAGCATCCCCAAGTCCCTCTGTGATGGTGGGGGTTACCATTCATCCTCCAGTCTGTACTGATTGCCCCAGTTCAGGTGCAGGACCTTGCACTAGGCCTTGCTGAACTTTATGAGGTTCGCATGGGCACACTCCTCAAGCCTGACAAGGGCCTTCCCTGAAGTCTATCAGCTGCACCACTCAGCTTGGTGTCATCTGCAAACTTGCTGAAGGTGCACTAAATCCCACTGTCTGTATCACTGATGAAGATATTAAATACTTAATTATATTGCCTGGACAGGCTGGGTCAATGGCCTGAGGCCAGTGGTATGAGGTTCAACAAGGCCAAATGCAGGGTCCTACACTTTGGCCACAATAACCCCATGCAGCACTACAGACTGGGGGATGAGTGGCTGGAGAGCAGCCTGGCAGAGAGGGACCTGGGAGTACTGCTTGACAACCGGTTGAACACGAGCCAGCAGCATGCCCAAGGCGGCACAGAAGGCCAATGGCATCTTGGCTTGTATCAGGAAT
>VZZY01021779.1:0-13470 GCA_013400335.1 Eurystomus gularis | reverse complement strand
TGAATGGACATCGTAGAGAGGTTCTGTTGCAGGTAATTAGCAATAGAACAAGAGGGAACGGCTTCAAGCTGCAACAGGGTGAGTTTAGACTGGACACTTAGGAAAAAGTTTTTCACAGAAAGAGTAGTCAGATGCTGGAATAGGCTGCCCAGGGAGGTGGTTGAGTCACCATCCCTGGAGGTATTTAAGGGTTGTTCAGATGTGGTGTTGGGGGATATGGTTTAGGGGAGAACTTTGTGGCGTGAGGTTGATGGTTGGACTTGATGATCCCAAGGGTCTTTTCCAACCTGGATGATTCTATGATTCTTTAGTTTTGAAAATTCTTAGCTTTTTGTTGAGTAAAGCCAAATAATTACAAAAAAGTAACTGTGCAGAACTATAAAATCCTGTGGTGTCTCCATAAGGAGAGGTTAATAGAACGGCCAGGTGGGATGTCTGAACCTTTAGGTAAGATCTTTATTTAGAGGTTGGGGAGTTGTGAGTTTGAAAAGTAAAAATTGCTTATTGGCATGTTTCATTGTTCCTGTAACTGGTTTTCCACACTGTCTGCAGTGATTTGTCTGTTGCTGAAGAAGGGAGAAAGGATGAAATACTAAAGTGACAGGCTGGGAAACTCTGGATACTTTTATCTCATTGTGTATCCTATTAAACTTCCTCTGTGATAGTGGTATGCTCTATAAATTACCTAGCAGGGTTTTCTATTTATGACTTAAATTACACACACAGGTTGGTTTTTAGCTTTCTTTTGCGTTCAGTCTGATGTTGAAACAAAATTATATGTTTGGTAAAGAGTGGCTGAACCAAATAACTGCTACAGTTCCCTGGATAATAACAGGTTACTAAACAAGTACTACATTAGTCTGTTCACTGTTACACTTTCTGCAGTTGTGCTCAGTTAGTGTTCCTCTCTTACCTTTATACAAACCTCTTCTGTTTTCTGTTACCAAAAACCAAATATGATATATTCAATATGAAGCATGCTGTCTTTCTTTACCAAATAAACACACGTTTCTTTGTGGAATAGGATCAAAATTATAATCAAACACATTTTATGAAAGTTCTTTTGAAAGAGAGCTTTCAAGAATGATTTTCTTAAAGATGCTGTGTATAGGATTTTTTTAAGTTCAAGTTTTCTACTGTGAAAACTTGAGCACAATGCAAAAAGAATTGTTGAGCATGATGGGAAAAAATCAGAGGAAGAATAACAGGAGGAAGTCTCTAGAAATAGAAATGTTTTAAATACTTTGTGGAAAAAATCTATCAACAAAATCTAGAAAAAAAATTGAGAAAAGTAGTTTAAATCCAAAGTCATAATGTGCAGTGTATATGTTGTTTCTAATTATCTGATGTTGTTACATGGAAAAAACGGTGTAGATGGAGTTGTTTAGGCATACCGATCTCAAATGATTTCTGCTTGTTTCAGCCTCTGCCTCTTGTGCGTTGTTTTTAAGAGCACATGTAGTATTTGGTCAAACTCATCATAGTTCCCTGCTTTGTGAAAATTAACTTTCAGCATGTCAGTGTGCACTTAGTTATTTTAAGGCCATTTTTAAAAATCTGGGAGCGCTGAAAAGCAGAAGTTAAACAGTACAACACAGCTTTCTTAAAGACTGTTCCCTTGGAGTAAAACGCTTCACAGTGTGTTAGCAGAGCAATGCACACGTGTGAAACAGTGCAGACATTTTGAAAGTGTTGAATAAATCCTTTGCTCCTAGGATCCTATAGAACTTGACCTTCATTTCAAGTTCTTAAAATATTGAATAACCTGTGACTGTAAGAGAGCTATAGTTTTTAATTAGATCTAGCTCTTAATTGAACGACTTAAATTCTTTCAGTCAGATTCAAGCCATGGATGTTATCTAAGAGGAGGAAGGAACAAGATACCTCATTCAATAATTGGAGAAAACCTCAAAATTATGTGTGTGTATGCCAACATTTCCAAAAGTGATTCAGAGCAGAGGGAAGATACTGCCATTCTATAGGTAGAGTCTGTTGCTTTAGACTTTCTTGTTCTTGTCTCTATTGCAAACTTCAGGGCTTTTAAAGATCAAAAGCAGTACTCAGTTCAGAAGTGCTTTTTTGGAAAGCTTTTGGCCTGTCCAGTCATGAACATAAAGAATCTAGAAACCAGGAAACTGACTGTATTAGTAAATGACTGGTTTCTCCCTTATTTTGATTTAACTAGATCTTTTTCTGTCTAGTGCATATCCTCCTGCCATCAAGATTAATGTTCTTGTGATCCTAGATAAATAGCACACTTCCGTGCCACGGGTCTCTTGCCAGCATTTTGTAGGACTTTGGCTTGTATGCTAGGATGATAGGAACTGTGTATTCATGAACATGAAAGTTCCCTTTTTGGTTGTCCTTTTTTTTTTTGTCTTGTGGTAACCATTGTTCCTCCACTACAAGTGTTAAAATGTGTGGGGAAAGTTGAGGATTTTTATATTGAAAGTAGATGTTAGTTAATGCTTTTGTTTCTACTAATTAGAAAAAGTAGGCTTTGTGCTAGGTCAAAGTAAAAGGCATTTATACTATAAGCTAGTAAACCCAAGGATGGGGACATGTCTCCTGAAGATGTCTTATTCTGTCCCCACATATGACCAGACATGCACATGCTGTATGCTCAAGGTAGATTCATTCACAATCATATAACTTGCTGTTCATGTGTAGTGTTCAGCATGGTTGGGCACCATGTTTGGGGCCTACAGGTTGAGCTGAAGATTCCTCATGGAAGCGGTGGAGGTAGAAGACCACAAATTAATCTGGCTGTCAGTGTGCTAAGGACCATTAACATCATCTCCCCGTTGACACAGAATGTCTTGTCTCTATACAAGTCCAAGAGTGTACAGTACATTCCTGTTTGGTGGGTATTTTTTCAGTGTTTTGTACCTGGAAAACAGAAGCAAAGTAATTTATAGACCATGTAGTCGTGACTGTATTCAACTTTATGCCATTTTAAATTAGTCCAAAAAACTTGCATTTTCCACACTTTTCTTAAGGTCATTGTATTTAAGATTCTAAAGTATCAGCTAGCCTACTTAGTTATGTAGGCAAGAAAGGCAAGAGACTTGACAACAATATTTTATTAAAGTTGCACAACTTTTATTGCTTTGGGTAGTTTGTGTTTGTTCAGTCTGGTGTTCTGCGAGCTCACTGTTGTTGTAAAATCTTCAAACCCATTATGGGTAATCACTTTTCTATTTAGAGCTTTCTCTGTATGGCCATCTGAGGTATATGTTGCAGTAACTTGTGCTTGTTAATACTTAGCTTTGGACAAGGTTGTACTTATAACTGGGAATTGTTTTGTTTGAGTTTTGGTTGGTTTATTGTTTGGTTTTTTTAATACCTCCCCATTTGTAATCCTTGAGATGTGTTTGTATTCCAGTAATTATTTCTTTGGGTAATACTTGCACAGGAAGGAATGCTGTGTATTCAATGTATCTGATATTCCATACTTGCACTGTTAGAGAAAAATAATATATTTCTTGTTTTGTTCAGAAAAGGATATTGCTAATATTCATAGAGAGAAAAGTATCATAAGAAACCTTTCCTTTTCAGAAGCATGATACACAAACTCAAGACAATGTAGCCTGCAGCCATAGAACTTCTGTATAGTCTGATTTATTTTGTTATATTGCTCTGTGGAAGAATCTGTTTAAAACGAGTAGGTTATAGGGGTTTTTTATAGTGCATTTAGACATTGTAAGACCTAGGCAATGTTAAATAATTGAGAAAATCTGGATGTTGTAATACTGTTTACTAACATATTTAAGCAGTCAAAGAAAATGGTTGAGTAGATGTTATAGATAAACAACACATGGTGGTCTGTTTTAACTGGAAGCCCTAATGTAATGGTTGCTTCTGTTAATGAGAAGATAGATAATCCCCCCATACTTACCCTTTCTTGAAAAGATACGAATTGTTGTTTGCGGTAGGCAGAATGAAGACAAGCTGTTCAGTATTTGCCTTGTAAATATTAAAGAACAGCATGTATCTGGTTCTGAAATATTGTGGGAGCCTTACATTAATGTGAAAATGTATATATCCTTCTGCAATTTTGCTTATGTGTTTGGCTGTAACTGGGACTTTTCTCTTTTTCTGCAGGGAAATTGTATCAATCTGACTGATGCCTTGACTCTGTATGAGGAACAGCTTAGCAGGCTTTATTGCCCTGTGGAGTTTTCAAAAGAAACTGTGTGCGTTCCCTCCTACATGGAATTGTATCCTTAAAGACTGAAAAAGAATGGAGTGTGTATTAGATGGAGCACGCTTAGATTGCTTGGCTTTGATGAAGTCAAATGCAAGAAGGCAGTTCTGATTTAAATTCTATCAATGTTTTTTCATAGTATGTGAACTACTACAGTTTTTATTTTGAAGATACTTGCAGGAATAATCCTTAAGAATATCTGCATTTTTGTGGGTGGTGAGCAAGTTATAGAAGGAGCTAGAAGTTTCCATTTCAAGCCATTAGCTCAAGAGAAGCATTTTGATCTGCTGCAGGGTGGTTCTCTGGACTGCATTTGCCTTGAGTGTTTATCAATTTGTGTCATCTCCCAGGAAATGTTTCTGCAGGGTAATGCCTGCTGTGGGTGTCCCTCTATTGACAGGAGAGTTCTTTCCAGGATCTGCTTGTTCATAGTATGTTAGAAGTGTGAAACTCTGCCACAGCCTTTCTTCTGTTCTGTGTTTTTATTTTGCCTTCCTTCTGTCTCTATCTTGGTACTGTTTAATGCTGTAGGCTGCTGTTCTGGACTCTATACTGACTCCAACAAGCTCCTCCTGTTTCTCATTATTGTCAGCTCTTGAGTGAATCTCAGATTCTATCTTAACATTTTCCAGACAAAAAAGAATGAGTGAAAGAGGATATGAAGAAATTTGACCTTGTAGCTTACAGCTTCAGAGAAACTGCTTAAGTTATTTTTGGCTTTACAACTGCCAAACCTTAATGCACCATGTATGTGATTTGAAGTATGCATCCTCAGAAAGCATTCTAAATACTTATAGCATTGTTTACTTAGAAGTATGAAAATGTTTCTAAAGGAATTGAGTAGAAAATGCTAGTCCATTCCTTTGAAAAATACATTTAACTGTTTCTAATAAGATATGAAATATTTTTTGCAATATATTTATTAAAACTGGCCATTACAAAGGTATACTGGAGCTTGAAAGTGAACAGTTCTTAGAGAATGGGGGCAGGCTTGTTAGTTTGCTTTTTTGAAGTGAATTAACAATTATATAATAGTATAGGTACAGGACTGCTAAAGAAGTCATCTTGAGGACTTCAGATTAGCCTGAAGTAGTCTAACTTTTAATTTGGCCTTGAACTTCTGATAGCCCTTTACCTAGATTTCAGGTACAGGTTGTTACTTTTCTTGTAACTTTTAAGATTTCCAAGTAGGAGTAGCTATCTGAATGGATATACCTAAATTCTGTTTTGCAGATGATGCAATAGTTTACAGTAGAATTATGACGAGTAATCAAAAATTGGGGTTTTATTTCTGTCTGAAGTATGTGACACATTTGTGACATACATTTAAGTGCCTGAAATCTCTTGAGCCATTGAACAAATCTTTTCACTTAAACCAATGTTCATTTTTGTAACCAAAAATTACCTGTGTGGGTACCTGAATGCAGCCGAAGTATTAAGCTGGTTTATCACTTTGCACTGTTACTTGTTCCGCTTACTTCAAGAATTGTTGTTGTGTGTAATTGTTGCCAGAGTTGCTGTGAGGGTCATCTGAAATTCAAATAGCTATTGCATTAAAAGTCAGCTCTTTAAGGAAAGCATATGTGTCCCTGAGGTCTCCACCAGGATCTTATGGTGAACATGGGGGCTCCCATCTGGAGCATCTGTGACCTTGTTATATAAACAGAAGGCCATATATCTTTATGTGGTTTTACTATATTATAAATCCAATAATTCCATGTCTTAGTCTGCAGCTGTTACTGTAGCTCTTCAAAAGATGATGTTCCTGTCTCATCCTTCCATCTGCTTCTCTGGAAGCAGGTGAAATTATGCAGCTCTGACCTCTCATGTACACAGCAGGGCAAGAGAGCTCTTGAGGATCAGCTGTTTGTCCTGCTAGGAGTACCTCAGAATTGTGGTTTCAGCATAGCTTTTGTATGACTCTGCTGAGGCTGGGTCCATCTTCCCCCAGAGGAGCACCAAGTAGAGCACTGATAGAGCTGCCAGTTGCTCTGTGTTTTGCTTCTAGCTCAGTCTGGGTGACATAAAGTTCTGCTTTCTGAGAAGTTATTAGCTACCTAAGGCAAACACTGCAGAAGCCTTTAGAGAAAAGCCTAGGCAAAATTTAGATACCTCTGTGTTCAACAGAACCTCTGTTGGGGCAGTTAAGAGGCAGTAGACATTTAAATATTTGTCCAGTAAGATACCTGGATATCTAGTATTCAGCTACAGAATATCTTGCTGTTATTTCTGTGTCTGATCCATGTCTGTGTTAGGAATTCACAAATTATGTAGCTGGATGTCTCTTTCCTATTCAGGCTTGCTGCCTTACAATTGAAAAGATGAGCAAGAGGGATCCAAACTTGAACTCCTGAAGTTTTGATCACTCTTCGTTGTTCAGTGGTTGCAATGCAGAAAAAGGCACCACCTGAAAGTCTGCAGCAGGAATTAGGAAACATAGATTTGGAACATGTTTTAGTGAAAATGGGATGCTGTATTGAACTGCTGAGTCCAAAAGAGGATCCAGGGAGATTTCACTTTTGAGATTTTTACCTACCCCATTTTTGAGCTACCAGAAGTTTTCAGAATTGAAATAGAAGTGAAAAGAACTACTTCTATTTTAACTGTATACTACAAATCATGGGTTTTTTTCCTTAACTGCTTATTTTCTCCAGATGGGTATTCTACACTATTTGGAAGAAACAAACTGACATCTGAACATCAAGATTATTTGAGATTATTATCCTAAATGTACATGCTGCATGGAGCGTATAGGCCTGCCATGTGCTACGTATTGGCATCTTGAACCTTTAAATTATATGCTGTAGATGATCCTGAAACTTAGTCATGCTATTGATTGTGAATTCTTTAAATGTTTTTTATTATTATTTTAATTTAAAAGCAAATGGAAAATGTATATTTTGATGAGCTAGGGTGTTATTTTTAAAAGTCAACTTAAAGATGAACAAGCAGCAAAACTATATAGCTGCTGAATGCACTGAACCTTTAGAATGTGATCCTTTTTATTTTTTTCTAGATCTTCACAAACTGATTAAAAAGACATCTTTAGCATTTCATCCCTGAAGAGTGGTCCATGGATTTTGTTTTGGGTTTTTTGTTGTGTTTTTTTCACCAGATTTTTTCATCTATGGTGCTTTCTAAGGATGGAGGGGTTTGTTGTTTGTTTTGGGTTTTTTTTTTAAATGAACACCACAGTGCTTCCACATAGAGAAGGGCATAACTAAAAAAAGAAGGAAAAAAGGAAATGATCTTCTGAAAGGATACCCCAAATCTTTCATTGCAAAGGGAGGAAAGCTAGTCTTAATCTTTATGTACTCTTGTTTCATTCGTCATTGCTGTAATCTCTTCTGCAGGAGAAGAATCTCTGACCTTTCACCTTGTGGAATTCTTTAGCTGCTGCCATTTTGACAAGGATTTAACAGTAGGTTATAGGTGCACTTTGAACTCTATCAGCATGAAAAAAAGCGCTGGTTTTCCATCCCACCGCAGTGCAAGACATTGACTGTAATGAGATGCTTGTGGGCATACACTCCTCAACCTCATGGGAAGCACTAGGTTCTTGAAAGGTTGCTTCAGAGGGCAAAGAAATGTGGATGTGATCTAGATTCATGTGCACCAGTACTGAATGTTGTGAGGCAAGTATGCTTCAGTAGGGTAAGTCCTGGTCATATTGCTGCAGATTGACCACGTTGTGTGGGGCTCTTGCTGAGTTAGGTTCACTTGCAGTGTAAAAATCAGCAGAAGCTAGGCTGTTGTAGTTTTGTTCTAAAAGATAAAGCATTTTTCTTTAACTGTTTCTCATATGGTCCAAGAAGTTATATTTTTGTAAGAACATGTGATGTATTGACTAGAACTTTGCTTTCAGTGTTTAAAAGATCTCACCTGAAAGGAGATAGGAAGGATATATGCACATTCTGTGCATTTCTGTACATTTCCAAGATAGAATAAAAAGTGCACTATTTCCCTAAACACTCTAATCCTGAACCGTGATGACGTTTTTTTTCCTTCAACTCCTAGTATCAACATTTTCTTAGTTTTATTGGAGGGAGTTGATTTCCCCCCCCAAGATACTGTTAATGAAAACAAAGAAAAAGCACCCTGAAGATCTGTATTCTTAAACATACATAAAGAAGAATTTAACTGTCCCCCATGCACAGTGTTCATGAAATCTGAGTAGCCTATGTAGAATTCCAGAGTGATACTGGAAAACTAGCAAAAATTTGCTCTTCATTTGCTGTATAATTAATTTTGTATTGTGCAGTTGTGCTGTTAAAATGCTTTCAGTTTGGAGAGCAAATAGAAGTATTCTTCAGTCTTACTCACTGCAATAATTTAAAGCAATGTTAATTCTTTAATATACATGGGGCACAGTTCTTCTGTGGCCTACAGCTTGTGCATCCCTAAATACTCCCAAAGAGCAGAACCTCCCTCTAAACAGGAGGAGAGAAAAGTGTCTTGCATTCCCCTGAGTGTTTTAGCTCTGTTGTATACATCCCAGAAAATACCTTGATATTGCCTATAACATAGTAGTGACCCTTCATTTACGATACAGGACTGCAATCAGTATATTGTATAGCTGCAAATGAATGCAGATGTCCTATAAACAGTTACGTGTATCCTTAACTTTGCAAGCATGAATATTCCCATTGATTCTTAGTGTGATTACTCATGTAGGTGAAATTAAGCACACAGGCATTCACTGGGACAGGGCTTACAGCATATATGTTCCTGAGTGAGCTCGATAGATGTAGAAATCAGTCACAACAAGTAGGGGTGGTTGTTTTTTAGCAAAGAAACTTCTGAACTGGAACATGATGTAAAATGCTTGCTGGCTTGCTGTACCGTGGCTAGCATTGCTGCACAAGGCTGCCTGAGCACAGAGGTGTTGGGTGTGCAGGGATGTTCTGTAGTCTGTTCCCAGAATGGCTGGGGGACCAGAATTACATATTGATAGGTGAGAGGCAGCAGTGCTTGCAGATCTTTCCTTTTCAACTGATACAGTATAAAGAGAGTTGGAGGAATTATTTTTTTCTTTAAACTTTTTTTTAATGTAGGTTTTTTAAAGTGATAGATGCAGTATAAAGCAATTCAGCAAACACTGAACATTATATTTTTCAAGTTGCTGAATTGATTCTGAGCAAATATATACGCACTGTCAGTTTTTATTTATTTGTTGCTGTAGTGTAGGTTTTTTTTAAAAAGGAAAACAAGTCTTTGTGTTAGAATCTTCAAATGCAAACTGCTATAGTTGATCAGTTTTCCATGTTTAAGGCCAGTTGGGAAATAGCTATGATTGCTGCACTATGTATGCAAACAGTTCCCAAGATATGGTTAACATTAGGGTTTTCTTAATTATTCTTTGCACTAAATGCTGCTTCCACCTAGAAATGTGATCTAAGTATTCAAAAACTTGATTGATAGTAGTATGTGCAAAGAAGACTGCTGGCGTTGTATCTACTGCACCAGTGCAGTGCGCGTGATAAAATAAAGGTACACTATTATTACTTGTGTGTTTGAGTTGTTAAATGCATCGCGGATTCAGTCTTAAAAGGACAGAACTGATGGGTATGATGCTTACCAAAAGATGGCTCTTTTTTTTTTTTCCCTTGTCACCTAACAAATATAAAGGTACTTGATGGTCCCTTTATTAAGTATCTCTTCTGTATCTCTGATTAATAAATTAAATTATTTTCCATATAGTATGTGCTTAGATAAGATACTCTGTAGTATGGAACAGCACACTGATGTTTGCAGTGGAGAGGATCACTTGAGGCTTCAGTGGTTTTTGCCTAGAAAGTTGCTTTTCTGCAGAGTGCTGTAGATGTGAACTCTTCAAAGATCTGTAAGTGGAAGTTTTGGGATTTTTGCTGAAGTGGCAAGTTGGCTTTGGGTGGCAGTGTGACTCATTGGCATAGAGAAAAAATGGGCCTCGGGAGAAGTAAGACATTAAGAATGATGCAAGCATTGGCGCAGTAGTTTTAAGGAAGAGGGAGGAGGGCATAAACAGGGCAGGCACATGGGCACAGTTACTCTGAGGTGTGATTCAGAAAGATTAATGTCAGACAGTGATAGAAGAATGTGACTTCTAAAAGAGATTATAGAGATTTACAGAAATTCCAGCTAATTGGAAAGGAGGAGTATTTACATCTGTCCTAAGTACTGCAATAGCAAAGGGCTTGGTAGTTAGGAAGAAGGGGGATGTCTTAACTTTCTGAGGAAAATAAAGTCTCACAGACTGAGGGTAGGCTAAAGAGTAATTTTAATGCATGACAGGGAAGATAAGTATCTCTTGCTTTTTTATTTTTCACTGTTTAGTTTGAGGTGTTGACAGCTTGCTTGAGGGGACAAGTGAGAAGAAGAGTACTCAATTTCTTATTTTAATTTAGGAACAGGAGACCGAAGATGATATTGCCTGAGGGTAATAGGAGGAAGCTGACAAACCTTGCCCACAGAGGAAAGAAAAGGAGTAGTTGGAATCATTAAAGGATATGCTGAAGGAGCAAGTGAGGGAAGTAGCAAAGGAGCTAAGTGCAGAAGTGGTTAATAATAGCATTGAGCAACATAACTGTGGTATGCTTTGGGAAGCAAGGAGTTAATGTGCAATGACAATGATGGAAGGATGTGAGGAAGTTCATACAGTGGTCAGACATTTTGGTGAACTTGAGCTCCAGAGGTAGAAACAGATAATGTGCAAAGGAAGGAAAGAGGGTGAAATGCACATCATAATTGGAAGCATGATGAGAAGTACTCCTGTGCAGTGTCAAGGGAAGAAAAGATACAGGAGCAAGAGCAGTTACGATGGGAAGGAATGAGCCAGGAGGAGGAACCAGAAACAGCACAGCACAACAGATGTGATGGGAATTTGGAGAGCACGCCTAGACGTACAAAAAAAGGAGTGCTGGTCACACTGCCTTGCTTGTCCTCTGTAGGTATCAGAAGGAGAAGGAAGAGAGATAGGAAATATTTGGGTTGGTTTTTCATTTTACTGAGTAATGATTGCAAGATGGCTCCTGAGTATTTTAGGAGGAAAAAACTTAACTGCTGGAAGTTAAATGATGACCAAAAGAAAACTACTCAGTTTGAGTGTTTAGGGTAGGCAGTTCACCCAAGCAATTAATGAATCATACAGACTTCATGAAGCCCAAAAGAAAGGGAACTGTGGAATTTTAACTATCATGGATTGTCACTGTGAGCGTGGAAGGGTGGAAGGCAGAAGCATACCAGTGACATCTCTGCTGTCCACAGCTTGTAGAGTTGGGAAAACTGATCAGAGCTGGCAAATGTACGAAAACAAAAGAAGAAAAAAGCTCTGCTACGGCAATTACAGGGTTTTTCATCTGACTTCAAAGTGCCGTGACCTCTTCATTGTTTGTTACTGGAGAGGATAATAAGTTTCATGACCTCAGTGATGAATGCACAACACATTGTATGCTATGTTGTCAGCACAGCAACTAGCATGGTTGACTTTGAAAGACCCAAAGACAAAAGTATTTTATTGATGTATAATGGAAACATCTTTGTGTGAGTAGTCTTTGTATATACAAAGACAAGCACCGATGGAATTTTAAAACAATAGTTGTAGTGGATGTGAATAACAAAGAGGAGTATATACAGCTATGCGAAGCTGGTTTTTTGTTCAGGTAGCTACTAATATTATCTAAGACATCCTTATTTAACTTTTCTTTAGATATTATCAACACTGATGCTTGTGCTTTTGCAAAATTATTTCATTTTACTCCATGCTTTGTCCAAATTCTACTGTTAAGCTTCACACTGGGACATCCTGGGAAATGCAGCCTGTAGATTGGCAACTCTTGTAACACTTAGGTGTTTTCAGTGATATTTTATAACCACTGATCAGTTATTTGGGGTGGAAGGATGAATAAGTTTTTTTCAGGCAACATGTTTTTGCGAGTTCATTGTTTAAAACCCTAATGAAGGCTGACAGAATAATTAAGGAGCATACATTGGCTTCTATTATTAAAAAGGATAGCACTGAATTTTCTACCTGTCATGCAGTAAAAAGTTTCTACTACCATTATAAAATTCTTACTATATTTGTAACAGTTAAATACTAGGGAAAGGGAAGATAATCTGTTTACGATTTCTGGAGCTGGTTTTGAGACAGCAATGTGCTTTAAGTTATAGTTGAGATGCGCTTGTAGAATTGTAGAATTGTTTTGGTTGGAAGAGTCCTTTAAGATCATCAAGTCCAACTGTATACCTAACACTGCCAAGTCCACCACTAAACCATATTACTAAGCCCCACATGTACATGTCTTTTAAATACCTGCAGGAATGGTGACCCTACCACTTCCCTGGGCAGCCTGTTTCAATGCTTGACAACCCATTGGTGAAGAAATTTTTCCTAATATCCAGCCTAAACCTCTACTGGCACAACTTGGAGCTGTTTCCCCTTGTCCTATCACTTGTTACTTGGGAAAACAGACTGAACCCACCTTCCTACAACCTCCTTTCAGGTAGTTGTAGAGAGTGATAAGGTTTCCCCCGAGCCTGCTTTTCTTCAGACTAAATAGCCTCAGCCACTCCTCATGAGATGTGTTCTCATGACCCTTCACCAGCTTTATTGCCCTTCTTTGCATACACTCTAGCACTTTAATGTCCTTCTTGTAGTGATGGGCATAAAACTGAACACATTATTTCAGGTATAGCCTCCCTAGTGCCAAGTACAGGGGGACGATCACTTCCCTACTCCTGCTGGACACACTGTTTCTGATACAAGCCAGGATGCTGTTGGCCTTCATGACAACCTGGGCACACTGCCGGCTCATGTTCAGACAGCTGTCAACCAGTACACCCCTGTCCTTTTCTGCTGGGCAGCTTTCCAGCCATCCTTCTCCAAGCCTGTAACCTTGCCTGGGGTTGTTGTGACCAAAGTACAGGACCCGATGCTTGGACTTGTTGAACCTCATACCACTAACATTGGCCCATTGGTCCCCCTCCATCCAGATCCCTCTGTAGAGCCTCTCTACCCTCCAGCAGATCAGCACACTCACCTAACNCTCCATCCAGATCCCTCTGTAGAGCCTCTCTACCCTCCAGCAGATCAGCACACTCACCTAACTTGGTGTTGTCTGCAAACTTACTGAGGGTGCCCTTGATCCCCTCATCCAGTTTTTTTAGCCAGTAAAGACGACATCTAAGCCATGAGCAGCCAGTTTCTCCATGAGAATGCTGTGGGAAATGGTGTTAAAGACTTTACTAAAATCTAGATGGACCTCTACAGCTTTTCCCTCATCCAC
>VZZY01021772.1:0-18509 GCA_013400335.1 Eurystomus gularis | reverse complement strand
GTGTGTGAGTGCAGCCCATAAAGTCAGNTGTGAGTGCAGCCCATAAAGTCAGCCCTATCCTGGGCTGCATCAAAAGAATTGTTGCCAGCAGATTGAGGGAAGTGATTCTGCCCCTCTACTGCACTCTCATGAGACCCCACCTGGAGTATTGCATCCAGCTCTGGAGCTCCCAACAAAAGAAAGACATGGACCTGTTGGAGAGGGTCCAGAGGAGGGTCATGAGGATGATTAAAGGGCTGGAACACTTCTCCTATGAAGACAGGCTGAGAAAACTGGGCTTGTTCAACCTGGAGAAGAGAAGGCACTGTGGGGGGGGGCCTTATTGTGGCATTCCAGTATCTGAAGGGGGCCTACAGGAAAGATGGGGAGGGGCTTTTTACAAGGGCTTGTAGTGATAGGATGAGGATAATGCATTCAAACTGGAAGAGGGTAGATTTATACCAGAAATTAGGAAGAAGTTCTTCACTCTGAGGGTGGTGAGACACTGGAACAGGTTGCCCGGGGATATTGTGGATTCTCTATATGTGGAGGTGTTCAAGACAAGATTAGGTGGGGCCTCTAGCAATCTGGTCTAATGGGAGGTGTCCCTGCCCATGGCAGGGGAGTTGGAACTAGATTATCTTTACAGTCTCTTCCAACCTGAACCATTCTATGATTCTATGAAAGTGTTGCAAGATATAAAAGAAAGTCAGTTTCTAAATAAATACTTATTTAAAAGACAGAAAGCAAAGGACTGGAATAAATAGTCAATTTTCATAGTGAAAAGAGATTGTTAACTGTGTTGATACACTTCTGTGTATTTCTTGTGAAAGCAAACAAGATAAAGAATATCAGAAAGGGATTATGTAAAGCTACAAAACAGACCAAAAATTAGTATAACAGCTCGCATGAAATACCTCAGAAATCCCAATAAGCTACTGATTGTCAGAGACACGTAGTCCCTACATTAACAATTTCTTCTGTGGTTTTCCTTGACATTCCCTGTTGCCCTTCATGAAGTTGAGCTACTGAGACAGACTTTGGCCTGGAACAGAGTTGCACTTAAATTTTATAAACTGTGTGTGGAAAACAAGAACACCACATATTCATACTTGGTTAAAGAGTAAGAATATTATTCACTTCTGCATGTAACATTCATAAATTCCTCAGATGTATAATCTCTTGATGTGACCTTCAGAAAGTATATTAAAAGAACAAAGTTTGCTGTCTCATCCAAGTACTAAAAAGAATTTCTTAATTCATGTATATTGTGAAATACCACTGTTAACAGACAGTATTACATAATACGTGGACTGAATTTTTGATGTCCGAAACCTACAGAAGTGCAAAGAATTTTACGTCTTGAAAAAAAAACTTACAATTCCTTTAAAAAAACAATCTGATGCTAATAATTTTAAAATGTTATATCAAGACACAGATTCATGTCCTTTGGTGTATAAGGAACAATTTAAAACATCTCATCAAAACAAAAACATTTATAGAAATTGCTTCTGTACTCAGATTTGAATAGCTAGGTATTTGCTGAAGAGAGGTGGCAGTAGAGAACAGGTTATAATCAGCTTCTGAGTTTATAGCCACAGCTGTAAATTTATTAGTGTCACATACTAAGCAGCTAAGCTTGCTATCCTACGCTAGCAGTGTGGTACAATCACCCTAATGCAAATGCAACCATATCTGTGCAACAGTCCTAATAAGTATCTGATATACATGAACAGCATTTTACTGGTATATTGCATCAGAAACATTCATGTTGCTGACCCACATGTATTCTATACACTAAACCTTGTTCCAGGAAAGTGGAAAAATACCACTTGTACTTCAATCTCTGAATCCAATCAATACCAATGGTGACAATATCATAAGTTTACCCAGTGCAACTTTACACATACATCTGCCAGCAGAACAGAAATCATACCTTTTTGATACCCTGACTTGACTGAAATCACTAGCATAGATATTTCCTGCTGTTGACATCAGAAAGGAAATAAATTTCCTGGGTAAGTAGATTTATATAGGTATAAATTAATCATACTATGAATTTATCTGTTCAATCACTTTAATAGCTATAAAATATTTCAATAGCTTCAATAAAACTAAAATCAACAGGAAGAGATATTTTAGCTATTTCCAGGACCACAGAGAAGTGCTCAGGTCATTTAAAAAAATTCTTTGTGGCATATCAAGTAAATGTCTGTGCTTTCCTTTCAATAATATCTTGGATTCATCTGGCATAAGTGAGAGACTCTCCAAATGCCTTCTAGATACACATATTAAGATTTAATTGTTCACTCTGGTCTTCATACACTCTGTCAAAGAATTAAATACCCTCATTCTTTATCAGTGAGGCTTTTAGGAGTAGTGGACTGTGAACTGATTCCCCAGTGTCTGCAGTTTATGACATCATTCTCCACTAGTTTATTGGATGCACCTTTTAAATCCAATTTAATGTGATTTTTCCCTTTAGGTTAAGACAGGTATAGCTTTTTCTACCACCTGTTCCATAGATGTCTCAAATGATCAAAAGTTAGGGAAAATATTGAATCTCTGAACCTTTTTATTTATTTAGGAGGTGCAAGGTATTTGATCTTCCTCAGCATGTGGAAAAGGAGCCAAATCAGGCACAAACATGTACTTCTATGAGTATCGGTAATATATCAAAAAAAGCATTCCCTGTCCCCTACTATCATTAGATGGTAACTTTTGCTGATATCTTGATTTCCTGGGCAACTTTCACTCTGTAGGGCCTTAATTCCAAAGCAGAAAAGAAATACAAGTGTTTGAAACTGAAAAAGAAACCTCAGCAGTATTAGAATTATTGCATCTTAATTGGAGAAAATAATCAAAAGTTTCAAATTAAAATAATAGCTTTAAATAAATATTTTCATAAAAGATATAACATCCTTTTTCTTCCCGAAGAGTTGAATACTTACAAAAAATCAAGTCAAAAAAACCAAACCTTGAAGAGACCGTAAATACTAGAGCATAACCTAAGTTGCCATGTTAAAGTGCTGTAAGGAACCCTCACTAATTTCAAAGTATTTTGAACATTGCCTAACAGGTCCCTCAAGGATGCTGACCACGCAGGGATCTCTTGGTGAGGCAGAACTGACAGTGACCCTAAAATATCTTTATTCTGCTGCTCATTGTAGAAGAGAGGAGCACTGTGGGATGAGGGAAACATCCCACAAATGTCTTAAGATTTTAATACATTACCAAACTACTTTCATCAAGTACAATAAAGTTCCAAATAAGTTTACTTTAAAAGACTTTTCATGTAACTTTTTTTTTTTAATGTGGCTTGTATAAACAACCACTTTTGCCTACATAAAAATCAAGTTTAAGATGTCCATGTTATACAATAAAGGATTTTGCACAATGTATTGTATTCCTTACTGAGATTTCGCTCCATGCTTTCAGTCACACAAATCCAGAGACATATGAGGGTTTCCAGCATATTTCAAAACTATTCACATATTTCTTTCCTCAGATCATTAACTGGATGAACAGGTGCATCATCTATCTCATTTATCACTTCTGCTTAAATTGATAGGAAAAAAATAATAATTAATTGAATGTAGTACTTTAAAAGAGAGAGAATCATGCAGTCAAGTTTTTCATCCCACTCCAGGCCATATCAAAGAATGCACTAAATGCAAGTGAAAAAATCTCCATGCTTCCAAACCTTAAGCTAAGCTTTTACAACTCTGAGGTAACTTTTTTTTTCTCTCTCTAGGTCAACCTGGTCTTCAGATTTAGTTCAGCTGTTATAGAACTATGATTTAAATATAAGACTATTGGTAGTTTAGTTTAACTATTTCTACATCCAATCCAAATGTGAAGTGGAATAATGTGAAACTGGACAAGGAAATTTTTATTATGGCATTTAAAAGTCCATAAAGAAAAGCTCCATCTATTGTCCCTCAGTTTTGAAGGTGTTTTGAAGAAGATCTGCCTGAGTAGAAATTGCTGATGCACCCATTGGCATTCTGGAAAACAAAACAATGGTCCTCTGCTGATGAAAAAAGCATCTACACAGATTCTTTACACTCTGGGCCACCTGATACAATTCACATTTTATATATCCTGTGAAGAATGACATTCCTCTGTGTGATAACTTTACCCGTTGATAGTGTAAACCTTCCAAATACACTCAAGATTTCACACACCACAGTGATCCCCAAAGAACAAAGTGAAGAGTAAAAGATACTGCATGAATGAGTATGCACAGTGACAAATATAGCCATCATTTGTCAGAGCTAGCTACATCACAATAAAAGATTTCTCAAGAAACTGTTGTGCAACACTATTAACCTGGTATGCTTAACATCCTCTAGCAACTTTAGATTTCATTCCTGAATGGAGTTAACCCCACCATCATCTGCTCCCTAGCTACACAAGTAATATTTTTATTGCACCATGAGAATCAGGGGAAGACAAAAAAAAAATCTTTCATCTTTGCTACTTTATTCATAGTACCTAGAAAAAGTGTTTGCTATGAAGACCTTATTGCCAAAGAAGCATGTGGTTCATAACTGATTGCATAAGAAACTCCATTTATTCCCATGTAGAGACAGCATATGCCTTCCTAGAATAGTGACTTCCTGTGAAATATGTTGGGCTAAATACCCCCAGAGGACATCGAAGCTTTGCCTGTGCCGGTTTACTCTGGAAGATGAAACTTTTAAATATTTATTAAGCCTTCACTAAATCCTTGCTGTGAGAAAAAAAAAAAATTCTTAAAGTGTTTCAGTATGAGTGAGCTACTCAGTTAATATTGGGGAGAAAAAAAAAAGTTAAAATATCTCAGGGAGTTGTTAATCCAAACATTAAAGAGATATGTTTATGTGATGCTAAAAAAAAGGCAGGAACAAAACATTACAATAGGTTACCAGCTTTTTTGCATTTATTCTTTGCACAAGACATGTGTGATTAGGTAATCACATATCTCACAGGCAGCTGTAAGGTGTTTTATGTTGACATAATTGATGCCATATTTTTGATTTGAAGGGTATACAAAAACTATATGCTAAGCCACTTGGCCTTATAAAAGTATGAAACTTCTGAGGCTGGTTGATCTCAAAGTCTATAAAAATAACATCAAATATTTGACATTAAAAAGAGAAAAGTCTTTGTTAACATTTTTTAAAATATTCACATTTAACATAGAAGAATGTGAATAAAATATTATTGTAAAACAACTATGAGCAGTTGCTACACCCTAGATGGCTCTTACATAGCCAGTAGGTTACCATAAGGGCAGACTGAGTACACTGCAGAACAGTTTCTCTCTCCCGTAGCTGAGTGCAGCATATAGCAAAGTTATAACCCAGCAAAGATAAATACAGATAAGCCCTCAGGCTTAACACAGTTTACTGGAGAAGAAAATATTTCAACTAAAGAGGGGTAGATTGGTTAGCAGGTGGCTAACCAGCATGATCCCAAACATTTCTTTTTGTAATTTCTATCTCAATTGTAGTTTTAAATACTTTGGAACTCGAACAAGACAAAGTTATTTTATATTTCGAGGGATAGCTATCTCTAGTTGATCACTGTGGCATTACAAAGTATTGGGATATAACATAGAAATGCTGTTACGTGTCTTTCCATAGAAATTTTGAAAATTAAAGTGGTGATTCTTTGATTCCTCAGGGGCCTAAGTTACAGTTGCAGATCCAGAATGACTTGGCAGTGACTTCTCTTTCATTATCATAGGAGAAATGTATGTAGTAACAGCCATGGAAGAACAAAAATAAGATAGAATAGATTGCAGTGAATGTATTTGCACATATAGGCACACAAGTTTATACATAACCGTTGCTGCCATCATAATAAGCATTTCTATTAGATAAATGTTTGATAGAAAAACTAGGCCTCCATATATATCAGTAAATTTCAACCTTTAACTGAGGGCTCACTGGGAGAATAAAATTTTTTTTTAATGGAATATTTTGTAGTTTTAAAATGCAAATGCATTACCCACAGATTGAAGCATTTACGGAAACACTAATATACTTTGATATTTTTTTAAGTGCATTACATTAAAAGCATCAGTAATTTAATAAATTTTATATGCAAGTTGATACCCTAGATAGACATAATCAGAGCAGTGAACCATTAGAATGTTGTCCATAATTACATAGGCATCTCACTGAAAGTATTAAAAACATAGCTTCTCAATCCCTGAATATGCAGCCTGTTATAGCTACAGTTTTTCTGGAGGTAAAAAAAACCCCACATTTGAGGACAATTAGAATAAAAATAGATATGGCTGTAGATGGATCCATCCTGGGTTACTTTCTAATGTATTCAGTAAGGAATTTTAAGTCAAATCTTTCTCAGTGTCAGCCAGCAATTTTGAATTTAAGCACAGAAAGGCATAAGTTTTTCACTGGCCCTACCAGTTAACTCTTCTGGGACTGTTGGACAGTTGGATACCCTAGTAGTAAAACATATATTTTAATCCACTATGTTACTAAGTCTTAGTGGAAACTCAAGATTCAATTAAAATGTGGCTTGAACACATGGTCACACAATTTTTTAACAAACAAATATTTTTTAAAATGTTAAAATATGACAAGCATATCTAAAAATGTTTTCCCTAACTTGTACAGTGTTTGCAGATTCTAGAGCTTTATTTAGCTTGTGCAAGTCCTATAAGTCCATCCATATAATACCAAACAACAGTATAAGGTAGACCTACACTAACATTAGCCATTCTGTGTCACAGCTTATCAACCTGAAGGTAGAACTTTTACAAAAAGATGCTCATAGGAACCATATTTATTAAAAGGTGTACCTTATCACTGTTTTTTAAGGATCCAGTAAACAAAACTAGACAAAGAACAAACCACAAGTAAATGTCTGTATGAATGAAGAAACTAATACTGTAATACAATGTGGTGGGTTAATCTTGGCTGAGCGCCAGGTGCCCACCAAGCTGCTCTATCATCCCTTCCCCTTTTCCCCTCTCCCTCCTCAGCAGAGCAAAAAAAAGGGGAGGAAAATAAGATGGGAAACAAAAAAAGTTTAATAATAACAGAAGTAAAGCCAAGCAAATCCGCACGCGGAAGCAAAGGAAAAAAAAGATTTATTCTCTGCTTCCCATCAGTAGGCGATGTCTGGCCACTCCCTGGGAAGCAGGGCTCCAAGAAGTGTAGCGGTGGCACTGAAGAACAATGAAACGGCCCCCCCTCTCCTCCTCCTTTTCCCTAGCTTGATATCTGAGCTGATGTCATATGGTACGGAATATCCCTTTTGGTCTGTTTGGGTCAGCTGTCCCGCTTGTGTCCCCTCCCAAGACCTTGCCCACCCCATCCCACTGTGGGGGGAATGTTGGGAAGAGCCCTGGTGCTGTGTGAGCCCTGCTCAGCAGTAGTCACAACACAGGTGTGTTATCAACAACTTTCTAGCTCCCAGCACGAAACACTGCACCATGAGGGCTGCTATAAGGAAAAACAGCTCAGCCAGACCCACTACATACAGATACATAAAGTCTCAGGTAAAGTAGAATTCAGAGCTTTTTAAAGTGACATTCAATGTGTAGTGGTTAGACAGTGGTTTGACCTGGACCTGTTTCAGGCTTTTTCTTAAAATAGAAGTTCAGCCTATTTGATTTCCTATCCAGGAAAGCATGGGGATCTATAGTTTCATTGATTCTCTGTTGTTCCTTAGAGGCAACACAGTCAAAGCTAAGGATCTCTAAAAAAGTTCCTGAAAACGGGCAGAACTTAGTGTGGTTTTTGTTCAGTTAATGTGCATTTTGGCAAGAACAGTGGGGGTGGTAGGAAAAGAAGGATGCTGCCTTATTTGACTTTCATTAGCTGAACATGTTCTTCTCTGAGTCACTGAGTATGGTGGAAACCACATGGAATTTCAGGGTGGTCTCACCTAGAGGAGAGGGCATTTGGGACCTGTAACCAGGGGAAGGTAGCAGGGACCAATACAGGCCAATACCAGGTCTGAATCATATCTGGAATCGTGCTGTTTTCTAAGAAATAGCAGTGCAACTATTGCTTTATGAAGAGCCTCAGCAGTTGAAAAGTGGAGGAATCAGACTGATTTTTAAAGAACTTTACTAAAATGTCCCACATGATATGGAATGCTAATGGTGCAACATGGCTTACTAAGCCCTGGTATTTCCAGGTCTTGTAGCTTCATGAAATTCTCATCTATAATAAAAATTGAATGTATGTTTAAAATATATACCAAAATGCAGTCAAAGGGGACTGGAAATGTTAGTGATTAATTATGAACTGCATCTCAACAGCTGTTAGTTTTCAAGCATTTAATCTCTGTATTTCTGAGATTCTTTCACCATAGTAAATTTTGCACTCCTGGATTTGTTATCCTTCAAGGAATGAAAACTGGAAAAGATTAAAATTCCTATTTGTTTTACAGCTATGCCTCATAGAAAGTGTAGCTAAAGTTGCAAAATAAATAAATAAAATCCCTTCAAATGCTAGTAATTTTAGTACAACTTGGAAATATAAATTCTACCATAAGAATATGAAAGTCTCAGAAATGCCAAACGTTAGGACATAATTTAATTAATTGGACTTTATCCAAAGATGTATGAATCTAAACATTTGGGTAATAAAATATTTTTGAAACTCAGTTTTGAATGTGACATTAAAATAAAGTGTCATACCAAACTCTCTCTCTCCATGCTCCTCTTATTCCCCTGTTTGAAAAGGCAAAAGACAGCTGCTTGGAATCCACTCTTTGTAAGGGAAACACAGCACTTTGACACAAGCACCAAAACAAATCGGATTGATACTGCTAATGTGAATAGAGAAAAATCTCTGTTTTCTGATGTATGCCTTTCTAACACACTATGAACTCATGCCAAGACGCCCAGTTTCATCTAATTTCAGTGGGAATTAGGCACAGTGTGAAAGTCTGAGGTACAAACAGAAAAGCATTACCATCTGGCCTGTAAAAGTATTGAAAGTATCTTTGACCTTCAAAAGGGAATGTGGTGATAATTATAAAAGGAAGAAACAATTCTGAAAGGTTTTATGGATATTTTGAGGACTTTAACGATAGAGTAATACTTAAAAGCTAGGTTAAATCTACATTATAAATAAAAACTGTAGTTAAAAAAGTAATATTGAATGATGTATTATAACTAAAGTTACAAATCTAATAATACATTACTACTAGCATGGATTTATATCAGTGACATACACTAACAAGGTTTGAATGATGACAAAGCATTTATTCCTAAACTCTGCAATACAAAATACAAAACAATTCGTACATTTTCCCGACAAATAACTTTCATAAGCTGGACATGCATCTAAATGGCTCCCATAAAAAAAAAAAAAAGTTTGTGCCTTACTGCTTCAGAGGATCTGTAGAGGCAGTACACAAATTTAACAAAATCTGGCTACTCTAAATTGCCCATAGACATATAGCACTTCTTAGAACCTATTAAGAAATGCTACTAAAAAAAAATTAATCAGTGAAATGTCTGCTTTTATCTCTTTTAAAGTTATCATCCTATGATATATTATGATTATATTGTTAAATTGAAACTGCAGTTCTGACAACAAACTCATGCTGTCCTTTGGTCATGCCGCAAGCTTTGACATCCTTAACTATTCTGTCTGGCAGAGTTTATGTCTCTGTCCCCTCCTTTTAGCCCTGCTTCAGAACAACATGGTGGTGGACTCTTCTTTGGTGTTCACATCTACCTTTGCTGTTGCGGTTGAATCTCATTTCCTCCCGGAAGTTCTGAGGAAAGTCTGGAGTTCATGGTTTCTCTTCTCTAGACTACATAAGATTGGTTAGAATTGAACCCTTTATCATAGTCTATTTTAGAGTATTTAATAATTGGTTATATATTGGTAAGTTGGTTATCTTGTCCTTCTAAAGTCCAAAAAAAAGCTCTTTTTTTTTTTTTTTTTCAAAAAACACAACTTTATAGAAATATGTTTGATTGCATATATGTGGTTCTTCAACTCTTGAAGCCTTGAAGTCTTGAAGACTTACTTAACTTTGCACACAGCTTCCTGGAAAGCCCCAAAATAAGTTTGTTCCTTTGTCATCCATCTGATACTTGTCTTTCAAAATATTTTAAAAATATTTTTTAGCTATTGCTAGTGTAGTCTAGTTTAACTTGTTTATCTCTGCCCTGCAAGCAGCTCTCTTTAGCCCTAGCAAAAGATAAACATGATTTTTTAAAAAAAAAAACAAACCAAAACTTGAGCTTGTACTGGGTTTAAGGCATCTAATCAACCTGCCTAAGACTTTAGTACCAGTCAAGGGAATACCTGTAGAAAGCTATTCACCCACCTTAATTCTTGATCTGGCAGTACCCAGATCTCTTCACTGACCAGAGGAAAACCTAGGATGATTAATCTCTTGTCTTGGATGCCTCAGTTTAGCAAGATTAATCTATGTCTAAATCACATGTATGTCCCCTGCAGCCTATATAGGTATTTTAAAAATAAAGATAAAATCTTTGCCTAAGTTTCTTAATATAGTTCACAGTTAGGATGGTAAGCCAAGTCTCCCTAGTTCCTACCTAGCTTTTACATGAGTAGCGAAGAGTATTATTTGGGTTTGTAGTCTAGTGTGAGAGTCCGCAGCTGGTCTGAGGACTCAGAGATGGACATTGACCTTGAACAGATAATGATGTATCCCTGAAGAGCCTGGGAAGCCCTGAGGCTGAAAAGTCCCAGGGAGAGAAAGAGATAAGAGACTGAACGAGCAAATAACATAGAGCAGAAACCTGGCAAGAGATCAGCAGAGACAGTAGGAGACACAGCGAGAGCACCAGCCAATTAGCATGTAAAGAGTGGCATATGGACAGAGCATTGAGCGAATCGCTTTTAGCAGCTTTCTGATGGACAGCAATAGGGGGGCATGCTTTAAGGCTTGGACTGTATAAAACGCAGCCATTTTTTTATAATAAAGGTCTTCAATCTTTAGTTATAACTCTCATAGAGTCATCCTGAAGTCTGTTTCTTTCTTTTGTCGCAACAGTCTAGTCTCAGTTGTGTTCATTTCTTCCTATCTTGATCAGTCAACCGAGTATTACGTATCTGTATAAACAACTTCCTCACATCATTAAGCAAAGTCACAGCCCACACACTGCAGAAACCCATCCATGTGCTTTGTCCAACCTGTGCCACTCCACTTTGCTCTTACTGCTGTAAAAGAACACAAAGTGATCTCAAAAGTCAAGTGCAGGAAAAAAAAAGACACGCTTTACTGTTTCTTCTCACATTGAAAATTGCCTTTCTGCCTGACACACATAAGATGAAAAAACTAATGACATTAGCCCTGTCACTTTGAAAAGCCATACAGAGACTATTATATGTGCAGAAAGCCAAGCAGACTATCAGAACTAAAACTATTGCACTAAGATGTTTCCCTCATTCCAAATAATGTGTCGTCAATTCATGCTGAATGCTTAATGGTCACACCTAGTCGCAATTACCTGTATGGTCCAATGAAGACAATAAAATTGTAATATCAATGTTGCAGCCTGTTAAGTCTTCTGGAAACTACAGAAAAGTATTAAAAATCCTATCATTTCATTCCTAAAACAGCTAACTTAATTATTTCTATTTATTTACTGCTTCTATTTTCTTCACCTGTTTTCTTTAAATTACAAATTTTTAATTAAAAATGGTAATACATAGGAGCTAAAACAAAAAAATCACACGAGACTATTCACAGCAGTATTTTAATTGAATAAAATGGACCTGAATACTAATTACTCCATAGCAAATACAAAACAAGTACACCATTCACCACACCCAAGGTGATTTTTAACTGCCAAAGTGGTAGTAACAGCTGAGTCATAATAGAAATGTGGAACAGAAGCAGTAATACTTTAAAAAAAACCTCTTGGTGATAAGAAAAAAAAAATACACAGGCAAATCTACTCTAAAATTTTGTTTAAGAATTATGGTAGTTGTTCACAGCATTATATATTTCATTAAAGTATTGAGCTTGTTAATGAATATACATGAAAAAATGTCTACATTCATCTCTTCTCTGCCTTTCATTATATTATCTTTTGTATGATACTTTTCTGGAAACGTGGGAAACTTCCAAGGAACCACTACACTGAGGCAGATAACTATCACTGGAACTTCTAAATGACATATATGTTTGCTCTAGTTCCAAAAATGGGTGGTTTCTGTGCAAAAGTGGGATAGTACAGCTGTTTAAACAGCAGACCATAGCATTTGATAAGCTCTGACTAAACTAAAGTAACTAACATACATATGAAAAAAGCTCAGGTCTACCTGCTCTGTCTTACAGATCCAGAGAAGTTTATCTTGATCCATAAATGTGATTGAAGCAAATTCTATTGTGACACTGATTGCCAGAAGAACAAAATACCTTTTAAGCTTGCATGTTGTGTTGCTGTTGGCCAACTATGTCATCATATTTTCAGTTATGGACTCTGAGGAAAAAGTGTCCTAAGCTTTTAGTAATTTGTATTTTTTCTTTGCTGAATTCTAGGAATGAAACATTTATCTCGGTAAGCTTTCAAAACCTTATAAACGCAGTCAGTCCTGCTAAGATTAATTTAATTCTTAGCAATAAGGGCCACAAAACTGTGTCAATATTGCATGAGAACTACTGTAATAAGAGGAAGCTACAATTAACTGGCAATATGGGAAAAAGCAGTCAAGGCATATGTTTAGTTCTCAATGCTTTTCTATAACACAGAAATAGCTATCTCACTCTTCTGCCATATGGGCATCCTTTTTGAAATCCAGTACACACTGTTCAAAGGAGATTTGACAAGAGCATTTGGTACTGAGGTCACTGCATCCTTCACACTCTACAGATAGTTTCCCTCTCAAACTGTGCCTTTGTCATTCACAATCACTAACTAGAAGGCTGTATATAACTCATCTCTTCTGGAAGTGCTCAAAAAAACCCAGCCAACCACCAACCAAAAACCTTCTGTGATTTCTAAAGGTACAATGCTTTATATTCTGTAATTAAGTAGTAATTTTTGTTACCAAGACCATAAAGAGGAATGACATGTTTCACCTTTCATTATACATATATTAATAACCTGCCACAAAGGCATTACAGTGAGGAGGAGAGATATAGCTGCACTTGGAGAAACCACATGAAAAAGTGTGTATTTCTATGTTAGCTATTTGTGGGGGGCAGAGAAGAGAAAGGAGAAATCCCCTATAGTCTTCAATATTAGCAACATTTTCCAGAAGTTTTTATTGGCAAAGGATTATATATGGGGTACATAAGTCTATCATAGAATAGTTTGGGTTGGAAGGGACCGGAAAGTTCATCTAGTTCCTGCCATGGCAGGGACATCTCCCACTAGAATGGAAACATTAAAAGAAAAACTATAATATACATAAACAAATCTGAAAATATTAAAACTAATCATGTGAGAACTAACAGAGCCCAAATAAACATTTCATCTTATGCTAAGTATTCTAATTTATTGTCCTGTAAGTGTTTATCATTAGCGCATTTGAAAATTATGCAAACTCCTCCCCCTCAAAATATTTTATGTAATATAATGACTAAATGATTTTATCTTTGGCAATAGAATAAGCTTCAATAGCTTTCAGAAAACATACCATGTACAGATTTGTTTGCAAATTTCTACAAAAACTTAATGCATGCATTGCTGGAAATCTTGTTGTGCATCTGGAACAGCCACTGCTGCTACTTAAAGCAGATATGTTTTTACTGGGTAGAAAAATAACATTTAATTGTAGTGGTTTTAACATACACCTACACTAAGAATCTGCAAGATTCTTGCCTCAAAGAGAATTGACAACATTGCAAATACATACAAAGACTGTCTATATTGATGTTATTAGAATAACATCACATTTGATATGAAAAGAAGTGATAATTTACCAATTTGATATAATCTCTTGACCAATTAGTGTTGAATAAACAGGCAAAGTTGATGAAGGAGGGGTCAGAATATGGTGACTTTCTTTTGAGCCTCAAAATTCATGTGAGTACACAAATAAGGACTTTTGCATTAGTTGTCATGACACTATTAATCACCACTCCTAATTACTGTGGTTATGGCTCACTCTGGGTAAGGTTAATATAGGTTTTAGTTTACTTCCTAAATTCCTTCAGTATTTTTAGATACAACTCTGAATACATACGTACACATGTATGTTTGTGTGACATGTATTGGCAAAGATCACTGATTTATCCTAGGTATCCCATAATAAGCTATAGATGTGAGATATATAGCATTCATAATGCATTCTGACAATCACCATTATACATGAACCTCTCCCTCTCTAGAAAAAAATCTGAGAAGAGAAAAGAATAAGGAATGAGGGCACAAGTTTATAATTCAAAGGTTTGAGGAAGAGTAACCAACATATTTTTAAACTGCTAATGATTTTAGCAACTCCTGACATACTACTATGCTATGTTTTTTCATAGTTATTGTCAAGATGACTAGGATTTATTTCTTCTTTGAAATAGCACATACCATGCAGAGAGAGAGTTTGCTAATGCTTTTGATTCCTGCCAGTTTCTTATACTACAGCAGAAAACTAAAACCAGTGTATCTTCTGTTGCAAATCACAGAATATTTCCCCTAAAACATTCCCTTGAGCCTTTCCTCCAAATCTGGACACATTCACATAAACATTTAAAACTCAGATGTCAGGGATATTTTGGGTCTTCTGCAACTTTAGCTTCATGGGAACATAGCTTGTGGTTTCTAATTCTTCGTCTGCAAGTGTATATTGATTACATGTTGGAAAGAAACAAGAGCAGAATGTAGTCACCATGCTCATATCAACTACGATGCAGAAATCCTCAGTTTGGTGTACTAAAACAAGAGCATTCAAATTCATTAGTTAACTTTAGAAAACAGTGAACAAGAGGGAAAGGGAAACAATGGAAATAATTCTTAATAGAGGCAAAGAAAACAAAGTGAAACTCAAAATTTGTATTTTTTCCCTCAGTCTCTACAATTACTTTAGCAAAATAAAAACCCAACAAACAAAAGGTTAAAACAGATCACATCCTTTCTAGTTTCTCTATCAGTGCAAAAGCATTCTTAAATGTTTGTATTAGTCCCTTCACACTCGTTACCATACATCATCTAAACTGTCCAGCAGTTTCTTACATTTTCAGTCATTTCTGTATCTATCTCTTCCAAAAATCCCATAACCTCCCAAACAATCACACTATTTCCTCCAATTTATTTCAGGATTTTTTTTTTCAGTAATAATGACCAAATATGTATATTATGCTTGGGATGCTTTGTGATTTTTACATTTTTCAATTGTAAATTATTGTGATTAGTGCAACTTTCCTTTCACATATTTCTGTTAATATCAGTGCCGTGCTACATAAACATATATGTGCCTCCAGAGAATCTAGTTCCACTGTTAAAAAGTATGGATGGCAGTATCAAAATTGGAAAAGGAGAAAAAAAACCCCAAGTCTTTATTAGTATTATACTGTCAGACTGAATTTCATTAGTGGATAAGGCATGCCATTTATAAGACAAAGTATAAGTAGTTGAGCTCCTTTGAGATGGAAAATGCTATACAAAAGACAAATATTTTTTCCATCAAAAATTAGTATTATTTGAAATAGCGTAGAACTGCATGAATAAAACTTCCCAAAAGCCAGGTGACTCCAAGTTTCAATGAATCTAAGGTAACAATCTAAGTAGAAATATTTTTAAAGCTCAAAATATCATGACCAAAGCCAACCTTAAGCCTGGTTAAGATGACCTTCATTAGAAGGTCTATGGTATGAAACTCTAGACCTGAACATGAAATAAATGTGACAACTGTCATTTGGATTCATTCAGAATGAATCTGAGAAAAAGACCTTACAAGTCACACCAATTTAGCTTAAAATTTATGGTTTCTCAAGAAGGATTAAGTCAAATTCTTTTCTTCCCTTTAAGAAGTCTCCCTTAATGAAGTACTGAGAAAGTCACCAGCATCTAGACCGCACTCATCATTATTGGTGTCTATATTAACCTCAGAAAAATGAAAGAGGTCAACAATTCAAGCCTGAATTCAGACACAGAAAACACCAGCAAATAATTCAATAAAGTGGCAGCTAATTCCTTCAGGCCACTGGCCTGAGATTATTTGCTGACCTAAAGCCCAGACAGAAACTTTTATAATGAGCCACCAGACTCTTGGAAAATGATGTTACAGTGGGAATGCAGACTGATCTTTTCTCTTGTTATTCATCTACCTGATTTAGAGTCCATTTATGTTTCAGCAACAATGTTCTCTGGTTAATTCACGTGTCTGATCTGAACATGCAGCCCAATCCTAGCTGCAGAATAGAGAACTACATTATGCCAAGCAATCTCTACTTACATAGCAACTAACTGCAGATATGAAAGTATTAAATCAGAGCTAAAGATTCTTTCAGAATGAAGAGAAAACTTCTATTTTCTTATTACATCTTATGGGCCTAACCCCTAGCTCAACTCTTAGATATTGAGGTACAAATTGGACAAGTTGCCTATGCTAACACTAAGTTTATGGCTGGGAGAAACAGATGGACTAATGTAAGGAGGCTTAAAACAGATATTTTAAGTTAAGCGCCGGTGTCTTAACAGCTTTCTTGGCCCTGTTCATTATCCTCATGACGACTGATTAGAACAAACACAAAGACAGGATGACAACAAAAGTAATTGTCATAGTTTTATACTAGCTGGCAAATAAGCAACACACAGCCACTCACTCATTCTACCCTGGTGAGATGAGGGAGAACATCAGAAGGGTAAAAGAGAAAACTCATGGGTTAAGATAAAGACAGTTTAATAGGTAAAACAAAAGCTGTGTGCACCAGCGAAGCAAGTACTTCATTCAACGTTGGCAGGCAGGCATCTCCAGGAAAGCAGAGCTCCGTCATGCATAACTGTTACTGTTATTTTTAAGAGAAGAGGATTTTTTAGGGTAAGACCTTTTAGCCCACATACAGCACTGAAAAAAAAACAGATGAAAGGCCAAGTTATGCTGCTGTACATTTTATGACTTGATGCAAAGCAACAGGTTTTTTTTACAACTCAAGATTTTTGACATTTACTTCAGCTTCTTCTGAACCAATCATGACTTTTCTGTATCAGTTCATAATGAAAAAACACCCTAACAAACAAGGCGTAGTATTCTTTTGTTCACTTTGATGGATAAACATGATCATTCTCACATTTATCTGACAAGACTAAGTTGCATTTTCTTCTCACTGTCTAGTTCACAGTCTTCTGCGCTGGCAGACAGTCTGGATTTCTCAAGTGTTCCTGTTTCTATAGGTGTTGGCTTTAAAAAAAAAAAAATCCACATATGATCTGAGGAATACAGAGTTGCTTATTCCTTCTAAAAGGAATGAGAACTCCAAATTCAGATAATACTTATTTGACTTCCCCAGCTAAATATGTTTCTGTTCAGGGTATTAGTCTTGTCCTTTAAGGCAGAGATAATAGTCAGTCACCCAGAGAATTAACCTATTTCCTCAGATTACTTCCTTTCCTGCTTTATATCTGATCTTATTAGAGTTATTTTATGCAACAAATATTGTTAGGATTTTTTTAGGCCAAGCCTGAAGATTTATCAGTTGTGATCGTTCACGTTGACGTGCAGGAGGCCTTCCAACTGTAACCCAATCACTTAATCATGAACATATGATTATCACATCAATGCCTACACAGAAGTTTTTACTGTGGTGCATTAACATAGTATGAGAGAGAGCTTTAATGCCAGAAAAAGATATGCAGCCTCTATATTATGCGTTTTATTAGAACCTACAAATAAGAGTGCTCCAATCATGACCAGACATATTCATGTCTCTTTCTAGATATATCAAATATTTAAAATATTATTGCAGTTGGCAATGCTAAACCACCTGTCTCTTGTGAGAAGAAAACAGGGGGTTTTAAGTATGAGCAGGTGACCTTTAAGAAGACAGATTGAAACAATATTGGATCTTCTGTAAGGTTTGTCTCTCAAAGTTTGTGTAATTTTTTTTTTTTTAAAGTTGCATTGTAATTGTGTTTTATGCTTGGCTAAACTGGTTAATAAATGTTAGAACCTTTTATATCTTTTAAAACTGGGAAAATATAAGACAGAACTCACAATTACATGCTTTAAAGTGTCAAGCCTAGGTAATTGAATAAAAAACGTGTAATGATTATATGTTTTCACAGGTATTTTTTCAATGAAGTTTGTGTCCTATATACCAACACGTCGCAGATCCTGGAAAGGAAAGTTGCAGCTTGTAACTGTAAAGTTAGCTCTGATAAGTTAAGCAAGGTGAATAGTGTAGGTAAATAAGCAGAATATATAAACATCGTATAATTTTAATTAAATTAACAGAATTCAGCCTGAGACAAACTGCAGGATCAAGTGTTTCTTAATTAGGTAAGTTTTGAAAGGGCTTTTAAATAATCCCCTTCATCTTTCTATTTTTAAACTCTTACCTATTATACTTTCGCAAAACTAAAAAATTATTTAATATATCTGCATATTATATATATATATATAAATAAC
>VZZY01021771.1:0-15908 GCA_013400335.1 Eurystomus gularis | reverse complement strand
GAAATCTGGGTTTGTTCAGCTTTCGGAAAAGAAGGCTTACAGGAGACCTTATTACCATGTACCAGTACTTAAAGAGTGGCTACCAGGAGGAAGGAGACTCCCTTTTTACAAGGAGGCACATGGAAAAACACAGGGGAATGGACGCAAGTTACTCCTGGAGAGATTCTGATTGGAGTCCAGAAGAAAATTCTTCACAATAAAAACAATTAAACATTGGAATAGTCTCCCAAGGGAAGTGGTGGATTCCCCTACACTGGGCAGTTTTAAGACTCAGCTTAACAGGGTGCTGGCCCATCTCACGTAAACTATATTTTTTTTACCTTGAAAGGTTGGACCAGATGGTCCTTGAGGTCTCTTCTAACCTGGCATTCAATGATTCTATGAACATAAAACTAAACAACATCCCTTATTTATCATGCTTTCAATATAGTATGAAAATTTGATTACATCATGAAAGAAAGAACAAGTTGCAGTACTTTAGCAGAAGACAAACTTTATGGAACAAGTTTGAGGGGACAAACCAGGAGGAAGAGTGGAAGGAAAAAGAAAGAATAATACACTTTTTTTTTTTTAGGAAGTAGAAGAGATGAGAAATAAATAATTAAAAAATTGATGTAATAGAGAGCCTTTTGAAGAGCACACTTGAGGAAGAGTTCAAAATAGATCTGGTCAGACTTTTCAAATTTCTTTCTGCTGGGAAAGTTTTCATTCTGAATCAAAAGGAAAACCCACATATTGTGAAGCTTCCCATAGGTTGAAAATTTAGGCTGATTTTATTTTATTTTATTTTTATTTAATTTCAGTTCATCCCTTCCCAACCCATCTTTGGAGCTGCTTCTACTGATCTGATTCCTGGCACCCATGAAAATCTGCTAGCAGAGTTTTTGATCCTGGGAAAAAAGTGCACTATTGAGCTCTTAGTATGGCTGTGACCTTTAATCTGCAGAGCACTGCACCTACAACTACAAACACATCACAAACACATCACAAGCAAGAGTGCCAAGACACTTACTGTGAAGAAGGCAGCAGAGAAATGGAGAAGAGAAGTTTAAGACAAGGCTAAGGATGCAAGAGTCTTCACTCCAAGATCATGGCAGCAGGAATCCTCCAAGGACTAAAAGTTCTGGTTCAGGCTTCTAGGCTGGAAAAGTTAATCTTGAATTTTTGCAGTAACTTTAGGTAGTGGTACATGCAGAATCTGCCGAGCAGACAGAATGCAAATCTACCTACAGATTTACCAAATAAGACCTGGAACAAAGGAAAAGCCCCCACTCTCTGCAGAAAATAGTACAGCTTCATTCACTCTCAATGGCTCCAATATGTGGAATACAATGATCAGTTGTGTTACAATAGGCTCAGAAGACAGGATTCGTCCCCCCCAGCAATTCAGGCTGCATAACATCCACTGTCAGTGTAACCAAAATGGACTATCTGATGATGGATACTTTTAAGCTGAATTAAATTGACTGTGCAGCTGTTTAAACACTGAAAGCACTGAAGTGACCACTCAAGACATTGTTGCTAGAGGTACTGCATGTGGAGTCAAACTCCTAACTAGGAAAGAAATTGTATGTTTCACATGATTTTCATGAAACATACATACTGAAACAGAGTTACAGGGTGGGTACCTCTATAAATATGGTTTGTAGAAAAACTATTTTTAAATTATACATTCTAAGTCTTTTTTGGATAACATCTTCTCCAGGGTTACCAGCTCTCTGTTGTGACTTTTTCATACTGCCTATACTGGAAATTTAAGGAACATGATCTAATTGGAGAGAAAAAAAAAAAGAGTTAAGCAACAACAAAACCACTGCTTATGTTGTGACATTCTTCTAAAACAGTAATGGGCATGTTCTTTGCCAATTGCATTGTGTATTTTGCAGAACAATTTTGAAGCAAAACTTGTCTTCACTGAAAAGCATTCATGCTGGTTGATATTTCTCATGAAGAAAAAAAGTTAAAACTCTGTTTAATTTGCTTAGAGTATAAAGAACAGAGTTATGAAAAAATTCAGCACAAACTTCTCAGCATTCTAATGTTTTGAACTTGACCCTGGGAACTCTGGGTGTCATGTCTCATCTTTCCTTTTTCTTGTTCTTTTTTTCAAAGCCAACCCCCGACTTCAGATTGCATTACCTGGTGATTATATTCAAATATTTTGTGGAGGAAGGCTGCTAAAGTAGCTTTTACCCTCCTTTCTCCCACAGTAATTCTTCCATTATGCCTTACATAGCAGGGACGCTTCTATCATGTCACTTGACATATAGTGAAATAACCTGACAAGGGAACCTTGCAAGAGAAAGAGGAAACTAGGAAGACCAGTCATATCCTTTGAGGTCAGGACTAAACTCATAGCCAGCTAAAAAACCAGGCAGTATATTAAGTTTAGCGATACTATTAACAGCACATTCCTGAAAATAACTCAGAGCAAATGCTGGTTTTATTATTTTCATATTCCTCATAGGAACCTAATGATACAGAATCCATTCCCCTCCTCTCCGGTATAAATGATGGCCCTCCATTAATCACTGCTTTACAAGTGGTTTTGCATATGGGTAAACTGCACTGTTTTCTCTGGAAAAATTATAGTTTAAATAATAATGAAACCGCATTTTATAAGAGATATATTCTCTTAATTTGTTTTACTGTCGTAAAATGGCTGACTACATGGAAAATATATGCACAGTTTGTCAAACTGCTTTCCTATAAAAAAAAGGTAACTGTTATTCTTTCCGATTATTGCACTAACAAATGTCTTTGCTTTTAATCAGAAGGGGTTATCTAGGGTTTAGCTATAAGGACAATAAAAGTGCATGTAGAAATCAACTTTCTGAAGCAACTTTGTAAAAGTTCAGTATTTGAGTAACACCTTTTAGATTAAATAGTTTAGAATGTAAATTAAAATCTCTAATATGGCAACTGCATAAAAACTAGTGTTCTTGCCTACAAAATACCTATACTCATTTCTTATTTTTTTAAGACTTGAATTCACTAAAATACAGTACAATTGTAAGTAATTAATATTAAAGCTAATATTGACACTTTCAAGTTTGAAATTGACACATTTCAAACTTTGACAAATTATCAATTTGTCTAATTTGAAATTGTCAAATTCTTTCTTATTGATGGCATGGTCAAATGGATGTGATGCCAGATATACAAAGTACTTTGTATTCAGCGTGTACTTACTTAGCCATGCGCCATAATTTCAAATAGACAAAGTGGCACCACAAGACTGAAATATTAAGATCTGCTATGAAACCGGAATAAATCTATAAAACTTAAAGTGCCAGTCTCATATTATGAGAAAATAATAAATTAATATTGTGCCATTTCTTTCTCCCCTTAACAATCTTTGTCACAATAATGAGGTGCAATAGTCTTTAATATACAGAATTTGTCCTTGCTAGTCAGTCCTGTTTCAGTCTCAGAGGCTTTTATGAAAAATGAGGTAAGAAAAAGCCCATCATAGGCTTTGGCTTGAATTACCATTTTGAGATCTCATATAATATATTGGAATATGGTGGTACCTTGTCACAATAATTGTGAGAATGACAGATATCACAGACAACACTAATTGTATTCTATTGATGATAAGAATGGCATTATTTTGGAGGGACAAAGGAAAAAAACCCTGTTTATAGATGTCAAACCTTTCAGCCCTGCAATCTGCTTTCCCATAAAGAGACAAAGCAGACCAAGAGAAACTGCTTCGAAATCAGGTAAACAGTACAACAGAAGTCTTAACCGCTTTTCAGAAACACACAAAACAGTTGCAATTTGGTACATAAAACTAATGGTGCACTATTGACTCCCAGCTGCAGAGCAGGCAGATGGCAGCACATGGCCACACATTTGTGAAATGAAGTAGAATTTCAACACTGACCTGCTGAACCAGGATCCCAGGGGCTCACAGAATTCCATACAAGTTTGACAGGGTGTCTCATCATGACTTCATGGCCTACTTACACATTAAAAAAGCCAAACAAAACAACAAAACAACTGTTCACTGTATTTACTGTTAGCTTTTGGGAATAAAAATATAGATAAGCAGAGAACAGATTTCAAGAATGAACGATAAACCTGACATAAAACAAAAATGCTGTTTATAATACCGCAGATATATAAGCACAAAGATGTATTTGTTATTATATTTTTTTAAGTGGAATATTTGTCTGCTTATGGTATTATGAAAAACAGTTACAAATGTTGACTAACATATGGGTTCAGATTGAATTCATACATTTAAAGGGTTGTTTTATTTTAAAACTGTCGAGTGTTGATACTCATACACATGCAGATTTCCAGTAATTTCTGCACATCACACATCTAAAACAGGAATTATATTTATGCTGGTGACTTTCAAACAGGCAGGACACATGCAAGCATGTTTAGGAACATCACATGATCTCCAGTACAATGCTGCATTGAATATTGATAACTGCTATATGAGTAGAAACAATATTTTGTTTCTTCCTTTCATTCTGACAGCAGGATTTATATTGTTTAGAAATTACTTGAAGACACATAAGGTTCATAAAGTAAAGCAGATGAATAGTAAAAAATGAAAATGACAGAAATTAGGTTGTTGTCCCCATCTACTAAAGAAATATATCACTTGAAGAAATACGTCACCACTTACTGGAAGATTTCTCACTTCATGACCTGCCTAAGAAGAATATGCATGCTGGTGTAACTAGACAGGAAGGATCTCTGCAGCAAGGATTTCCCAGCAGAAGCTGTAAGGTATAGGAAGGATAAGGAGAGAGCTATAGTTCTAAAAATATACACGTTGAAGTGGAAATAGTTACCGTGTTGTCAAAAGACTATCATCTGATTGGAGAAGTAGGGAGAGCATTACTGCATTCTCCTTTCTCTGTGACTACCTAACCCAGTCACACTAAATCCATGTAGGAAGGTAGAAGGATAAAATTCAGTTGTTTATGCAAATGCTATTCACTTTGCACAGAAAGTTTCCTTCGTATGCTCAAATTACTTCGGTTCAAAATGACTGATTTTCACAGACCCAGGACTGTTATTTCTATCTGGTATAGGAAAACATACTGTAAGCTGCAGATCAATGTAACGTTTGCTTCAGTGAACACGTATTCAGGAGTTGTTCTTCTAAGGTCATCAGTTACCAAGGAGTTTTCATATGGTGAGGCCCTTCCTGGTAAACATTTAACCCAGCACTCTGTCACTTCTCCTATTTAGTCTGGCAATAGCTGGAAATATTAATTCTATCACCCTTCTTCAAGGCAGTCCTTCTCTTCAGTATAACAAATAGCATGAGGAATTCACTCAACTTTGTTACATCTTGAAAGACCACTAAGTAGATCAGATACTTTCTCTTCATAGCAGTTGATAACAAACGTTTAAAAGCATCACTTCCTTTCTCCTGCAGCTGTTAGCAAGATTAGTGGGGCCTCCAGAAGCATAAGACATAGGGTATTAACCTCCATTTTGGAGTGTAGTGATGCAAGAAAGTTGTACTGAATAAAGGCTGTGTCACTCAGAGAACACAAGGTAAAAAAATTAAGATGCACATTATTTTAAATGCACTACACTCTTTTAAAATAATAATAATTAAAAAAAAAAAAAAACAAACATGAAAAAGAAAACCTTTTAGATCTTCAACCTTATAAAAAAAAACGAAAAACCAGACCTGAAAAAAACCAGTGTTACAGGCTCCCCCAAAAGCATCCTTCTCAAAGAGTAGTCCTTGCCCTACTGGTGAAGAGGTGGGGTGGGGGCGAGGAAGGAATTCTCAAACCTGCATTTCGCAAGTCTTGGACGCACAGCTTCATGGTTAGACAGAATTCAGTGCTTACTGAGCAAACAAGCAAGCCAGTAAGAAAAGATTCCTCTGGTCACTAGCAGATTAAAACCATGAAAAGTTTTGAAAGACAGCAAGAGCAAGGTTCCCACAAAGCAGGGAGTCTGTGTGTCAATCCTCATATGTAAGGGATAGGCTATGGAAATATGGGTGAAAGTGTATTGCTAGCACCTTGGTTTTCAGGCTTGTTTCTTAAGGACATTAAGAAATATTATTCACTAGAGTTTTTGCTTCTCTGCTTGTCCTCCCAGTGATTTTTTAAAACCATTGACTAATCTCAGCAAGATTTGATAAAAGTAAACCTGTTAGCTATTAGGAATCTAAAAGTTTCAGGCAACTAACAGGTGTGCAGAAGGGCTAGATGTACTAGTGCCCTCAGTAACGAAAAAGACTGGAGCCTGGGTGCAAAAGTTACTAGACACCAGAAAATCCAGATGGGACAGAAATGTTACAACTATTTAGATAAAGTTTGTCCCCCCTTCAAAGACAAAAATAATAGAAAGCCTTAATGAGTCAAGCTCCATTATTTCCAGTACTAAAAAAAAAAAAAAAAAAATACTGGAAATATCCTTTTGACGTTATACAGCTTTTGCATATATTGAACATGGCTTACGTGTTCAAATAAACATACAATAATTTTTCAGGTAATTCAGATTTGCACACTTTGAGTATGAGATGAAATAGCCTGAGATTCCTCTTCTGAGAGGAATCTTCACATAAAGACAACTAGAAATCCTATTTTCTGTTCCATCTTCCATCAGTTCTGGTTTCAGCCCAGTGACCTGGCTGTCTCTTTAGGCACTTAAGTCATCACTGTAAATATATTCTGGCTTGTTGGGCATGGAAGAAAAGAGAACAAGGGCTATATGACCTGTTGCTATAGCTGTGTAGCAAATAAGAGGAAGAAAATTTGTCTTCAAATCCACAGACTACAGTGGTTTACAGCTACTGTGCTGTTTAGGAGATTATCTTTGGGAGTAAACCTGTTCCATGTTTTTGGATGTCAGGATTAAATTACTTTTATTGCTTTGGGAATCTTCATCCTTAGACACTGTGCAACTGTTTCATGCTTGCATATGATTTGGAATGAGTCCTGAGCTAATTAATCATCATGGTGTCATTTAAACTATCCAACTGAATTTAATGCTAACTAAAGGCTTTGCCAATCTGTTTGCCAGAATGCAGGCAAAACAGAGGCAGCAATGTCAGCAGCTGGATTCCTGTATCTCAGTAGTTGATGGGTTGGTTATATTTTTAAGCTCATTTTTTAAGCTCATCGTTTACATTAAAGGAATCAAAAGACATTTTATCAAGTGCTTCACTTCCCAATTCTGCCATTGAAGATGTCCTTCCTAAGTCAGGTTTTTCAAAGGTAACTGCTGTTGCCTTCTGCTTCCCACAGACATGTACCACAGCTAGTTCATTTTTCAAAGCTTTTCAGCCAAGCCTGGGGGTTCTGAAAGCTTTGCATAAATGTCAGTGTAGTGTCTCTGAGGCCGCCCTTTCCTGCTGATAGGAGCATGCTTGGAAGAAATCAGTCTTTGTGGCTACCCTGATTTCCAAATGGGACGTGGGTGGCCAGTTCTATTCAAATACACCTTTAAAATCAATGTGACTTCACTTTCCTCATCTTTTAAATAGACATAAACTCTGAACTGCAGGATGGGCAATTCAAATGCACAGTGAAATGGGTTTAGATGGTAGGAAGAATTCAGCTGAGGTTCGTCCAGTATTACATTAAATGCAGAGGCATTTGCCTCATAGCAAACCTGTTACATAGATTGATGTAATCTATGTCCATTTGCACAGTAGCAGTAGTTTTATCTTTGTGAATTCTTGCCTTTTACTAACAGCATAACTCCAGAGAATAAAGCAAGCAAGGTAGAGAGGTAGAGAAGCTGCCTATATCTCCAGAATTGAAGAGGAGATGGCATGGGCATACACAGAGGTGAAATAATGTGACAGAACAGAAAGAAATCCAAAGCTATTAGAGAATTAGTTGGGTGAGTCATTAAAATTATTCATGGTCTATCCTGTTTCTATCAGCATATCTGTGTAAATGAGGGATGGTCAGATTTTCTATAACAAAGTTTACACATTCACTTCCCAAATGTTCTATCTTCAGGCCAGTTACACCAACATAGTGGTGGGGAGGGACTTTGTTTTCCTTTGCAGTAAGTAGAATATGGAACTGGTCAAGGTGACATTTTGGATAGGTCTGGAATTCTTTAGCATGCATCTGATAAAGTGCATAGTATAAGAAAACACTTTCAATGTCATTTCTCAGCTGGCTGCTAAATTATTTCTGCCAATCAGACTAATGAATGCACTGGGTTACATTTGTGGTCCTTATTTATATAGTTAGATTTAGAATCCCCCTCATAATCCTCCTTTAAATTAATCCCCATTTATAGCCTCATTTTAATTGCATATCTCACAGATGCCTATTTTGTATTTAAGAGAATAATCCAAAAATTAACCATCAAGGAAGCAACAGCACAGAAAGAATGTTTCACAAGAGACTATTTTGCAACATATTAGTGAAAAAACACAAAAGCAAATTTTTTCATGGTGTAGCTATCATGCTGTAATTCCTACGTGACTTGAAGACTGAAGCAGCCTCTATATGTTCTGTTACGTGAACTACCCTAGTTCTCTTAGGAGGGCCATGCCATCGTTCAGAATGATAACACTGCAATATCTTTGCCTATGGTCATCCATTAAAATGTTTAAATAACAAAGTATATTTAAAAGTAATTGTGCTGATGTGTCAGAGGAGGATAATATTGCCTAAGAACTGTACCAAATCCCTGAAGCTGGTTCTGCACATAAGCCAGCAGACTTTCAAATCTCACAGGCCTTTTCCTTGAGTTTGATTGATGAGCAGGGCTGCAGTGGCAGTCATGCAGTAGCAGGATACACAGCTGTCTGAGCAGCATGACAAAGAGGGACCTGAACTGGACTGAACAGAAGTGCATCCTGGAGGGACTGGATCACCTGCACAAAACCTAAAATTGTGCTTCCTGCCTGATTTTTGTCCCTGCGGCCATCATCATGATAACATGCATTTTTTTAAGAGAGTAACATGTTTTGAAAGAAGTAACATACATATTTACATCTATAGGAAAGAACCTTTGTCTCACAGGCTATTTTGGCTACTTCAATATACCTTACTTGCTTCTTACTATTCCTACTTGACGGCATTTCATCATCTGTCTGGCCATACTGAAACATTGCTACCACCTTTGAAACTTTCTCAACTGTAGGCATCTTCCTCTATGGATTCACAGCCAAAGCATTTTGTGCTTGAAATAGTAGTGTGAATCTTACATTTATACTTATGAATGAAGGCATGATGGTATAATACCTCTGCAACCATTTTGTTTGTAGCAGAAATACTAGTATGTAAACTACAGGTCAAAGAGATAAATTTAAAATGAAAACAAAGGACTTAATTATATGAATAGTTACAGCACATATTACTGCCCCATGGGAGTGGAGTAGAATGAAGAAGACTGCCTTCTCTCCTTTGATGCCGGGAATTATACATAACTTCATTTTAAAATGGTAGAATCACTCAGCAAGTTTCATTCTTCTGGCTGTGTCAGCTTTTTCAGTGCTTCAGCCTGAAAGCTACTTTTACAATGTGTTTAAGTGAAAGAGGCTGAGTGATGAAGACTGTAGATGAATCTGAAGACAGACTAACAGCTAAATGTATTTCTCCTGACTTAGTAGTCACCTATAGCACTTGGTGGCATTTTACTTTATATCTCCATATAGAGTTTCATGCAGCTAGACTAGATTAATTTTTTTTTTCTGGCTGCCTTCTTAGAATAAGTTGGCACAGTCTCCTCATGTTTTTGACCACAGTTCAAAAGTGACCTAACATTTTCAAAATACGTGAAAACTTAAAATTAACATTTTGTACATTTTGAAAATATTTTTTCAGTGAATTAGATTATTATATATGAATGCTATAGAAAAGCCCAGAATGCTGTAAATAGTTACAGCTGGGTGGAGAAGAACTTCCTTTTAAATTCCCATCCTTACCATTCATACTTACCCCATCCCAGTTTAACAGGATAAATATTTTCTCCAGGGTATGCTTATTTAGCCTACAAAGTATAACCATTTTTTATCTTATATTATAATTGGAAACAAAGGATACTATGTAAGCCATCCTTATCTTTCAAAATTCAGTCTATCATCCTGGATAATTATGTCATTCTGATTATCATACTATCTAAAAATCTGTTTAACAGTAAGAGCAATTATGGAGTACTAATTTGAAAAATAGTATATTAAAAATTCAGTTAGAAACACTACTGAGATAGAAACTCTCTTAATTTCCCATGGATTTATTTTTTTAATTATTATTCCCCTAGCTTTATAGTTTGGTAGTTACAGAAATGTAATTACTGTCAGTGACCAATAAAGCATTTTTAAGTACTTTCTTGAAACTGAAAATCATCTAGTTTATACCTCAAAGTTTGCAAAGGAAGATGAAGAATTAACCCAATGATTCAGAAGTTATTTAATATTCACTTGTGTTATTTTGGCTATCAGCCAAATATGGCATGGAAACTATGGAAGCATGGAAATGCTTCCAAATTACTAAGGGCATTTCATAGTTCTTTTGCAAAAGTGCACACTTTCGATTTTAAAGATTCAACATATTTGTGAACAGTGGTAATTTAAAATAATGTTTTTGTTTCAAATCATCCATATTAATTTCATATCTAGTGTTGCATGTGTCTTAACCTTCAAGTAATGGCAGTTTATAGAAGAGTTGTAGGACATCTGAAGAAAAGCTATCAGGGGAATGATTTTATGCTAAGGCTTAGTCTGTGCTTCATAACTATATTCTCCAAAAAAAAAAGAAAAAAAAAAAGTACTTCTTGCTGCCATGAGCATATATTTTCCATCTTGAATAAGATGCACCGTGTGAATTTCATTTTTGTGTGAGCACTATCACCAACATCCTCCCATGGGTGCAGAGAAAACAATAACTTTTCCTATCAGAATTTAATGTACAGATTTGTACTAGTGTAACTCCACATGGTTATGATTAATGACCTACTTATTTCATTTTCATAAGGGTTGGAACTTCAATGTATCAAGTAAAATATTGGCCCCATTGAAGTCAATAAGACAATTCCCTTTGCCTTAAGAAGTTTCAGAATTTCATCCACTCTCCTTTGATTTCACATTGTTCTTGATTATTCATTTGTTTGACTATTCAGGAGATGATATGAGAGATGAAAAATACGTATTTTTTCCCTATTCATAATCTTTTAGTTAACCTGCAAACAGCTGTTGTTTCATAAACATGAGTAAGTGTTCTTGCTATGCAGAAAGAAACCTGGATTTCAAGTATCACTGTCAAAATCATGTGAAAGCAACACACTGAGTTGATACTTCTCTTGTAATATTTTAGATACATACACAAATAAATGTGCATACAAGTTTCAGTAATTATATATTCATATACAGAAATATTAAAAAGTGTTTTGAATATCTGATTGTGCCATGGCCTGGAGATTAGAAGTTTTCTTTTTTTCTAAGCCTGAGAAATCTTTAACCACTCTACTAGAGATCACAGATCAAAAATAGGTTTCAATTCTTAAATAAATAATGATTTGATCACGTTTCCACATTTTTCCATAGTAAATATGGAAGTTTAATACTAAGAGATAGCAAATCTAATACTAAGTAATAGTAAAAGGGGTAAGAGATATAAAGGGGACAGAAAAGGCTTTTTAGCATGTTCTTTCCTTTGGCTCATTGTGCAGTGTCAGTGCGGCAGAGCCAGGAGCAGGGCTTTATGGATGGAGCTGCTTTCTCTGGCAGTAGTATTCCCCTCTTACATGTCAGCAGGGTTGTATTGTTCACTCTCTATGGCAACATGGGCACCAAATACAAAAATTATGAAAATAAATACCAACCCCAACTTGATTCAATCTTACTACAATATCCACTGAAGTCCTTTGTCTTTGGAGGTTTCTGCACTATTGGATCCTTATACTCATATTTGCTTCCATCAACTGTACTGGCTTTCAGAGTGATCCACTTAATCTGGCAGTGTCCCAACTAAAATGCCTAATTTCAAAAAAGACTGCCAAATATGGAAAGAAAAAAAAAAAGCAGGAAAAAACCCCACAGCCTTTAAGACACCAAGAAAGGGTTTGTGCTTCAGATGAGCTCTCTGACTTCATTTTCCTATATGTAAAACCAGCATTTACATGCAAACTTGTTATAAAGACTTTTTGTGATTCTCAACATCTCAATATCTTGGGTGGAAGGGGTTCTAGAATTATTATAAGATAGTATTAATACAACTACGTAAGGTATTACACTGGTAATAATGTCCAAAGTGTAAAGCTTTATTAGGTTGTGTTTTAACTAAGGAAAACATGAGCAATTAGATAAAATTTTGATGCCATAGAGAAGAGACTGACTGATCCTAAAGTATACTATACTGTAAAAGAAATGCTCAATAGCATCAGAGCAACAATAAATCCCTGCCGTTTGATGACACCGAACTTCAGAAGCATTACCTAACATATCTATTTCTGTCCCTAGTACATCAGTAATGGTTTGTGCAGTGCTGCCATCAGAAGAAAGGTACCAGGGCTGCAAGAAAGATTTTTTTATGTGAACAGTCTGATTATATCAGAGGTTGAATGTCTGTTCTTCCCAGCAAAATGCTGGATTTGTCAGGAGAGAACCATATCAAATGACAGGCAGAAATGTATATATGTACCCGTGCAGTTGACCTAGAATAGTAAAACATATAAACAATAATTTGTAACTGTAACTATCACAGAGTAGATTAGCAGCTGAAATTGTAACAAGGCATACTAGAACCCTGACAGCAGTCTTAGAGAAGATATCCAAGGAGGTTTGCAGAATCCCATTTTATGCTTTTCCTTGCAAGAAGTATGAACAGAGAGATAAAAAGCTGGCACGTTTTATCTTGCCTCCAACCTGACCAGGTCTAATGGAATTCTGGCTATCAATAAAACAAAAGGGTGATTGAATTTTGACACTCTTCTTTTGAGAGTGAATAATAAACCAGAAAACCTTCATCTTTGACCATACTCATTTGATGTCATTCCATTTAAAATTTGGTGATACACACTATCACTTGGTAATAATAATTTCATTTAATTTCAATTTGATTAGATATGCTTCAGCTTATTGTCATATTCATTAACTACATTCACTGCAATGGGAATGTAACACTAATCTGTTTGTTTGGATTAATTTCCCACAGTTGAATGACCTGGGAAGAAGTTAAGTGCTTTTTCTAGGTTTTACAGATATGTAAGTTGAGGAAATCTAGTTCTGAATCGAAAGTGTGAAGTTTAGATTACCATCCCTGCTGTTAAAATAGGTATAACAAAAATGAAGTTCCAACAAAGTGCCAGGCTGATGGTACTTACCATTACTTATCATGATTCACAAATTGATTTTCTGGCCTTACATATCTTTAAAAGCCAGTTGGGATTTTTAAATACCATCATTTTTCATAAGCTGATGAGTAAGACTGAGATTTAGAGCCTCCCAGCAAACATTCCTGCCATCATTCAGTTCTCAAAAGAACACATTTACAATATGAACTCCCTGATTTTGTTTTTCTGCAGTACATTGTTTGTGAAAATCCTTGAGACCCCCAGGTACATTCTTTTCCTGTAATTCTGTATTCACATGAAGATTCTCACCCTTCAGCATTTATTTTGCAACTGAAGCTGATAGGACTTTCCTTTGTAAGTACACAGGGAGTATATATCTGCATCACAAATTATGTGAGTGATTTTTGTTTAGTCAAAATATAAATAAAACTGATTGTAGGATAAACTTCTCTCATCCTTTTGAGATGATCTGCTTAAATTTGTCTTTATTCAGAATACAGACTGACATTAAAATTTAGTTAAATATTATAGGTGGCCCCAGACCCATCTACAAAACAACACATAAATCCTTGGCTACTCAAGATTCAGTACTTGATGTATAGGCTTGAAATACCACATGCTTGGGTGAAGGAGCACCCTAATGAGATCCTCATGCACCTCAATTATCTTATGATCTTAAATGCCCAACTTGAAGCAGTACCTCCTCAGTCTGAACTAGCCATGGCCTTACCAGAGGGTCACTCTGAAAGATTCTTAAAAGAAAAGCCATCATTTAAATGTTGATTACCATGAATATAGGTATTTCTGTGTTGAACTGAGGAAAAATAGCACAGAAAATATAAACAAAGGATGTTTGGATAACTAGGTGCAATGCTTACCAAAAAAGCTAAACCACATCAGAATTATTCTTGTGAATTCTCTCTCAAACAGGAATTATTCCTGATCTAGAAAAAAGTTCTTTAAATTTTATGAAAATTATTTTAACAACCAAATGCTGATAAGAAAGCTTAATTTTAGAAAAATAAGCTCAAATACCAGTGTCAGAAGTTTTCTATTGGTAATTTATATTTTAATTACAAATTGACTTTACCAGACTGTAATCTGGTCTTCTCAGAGAAGAGCACCATAGGGCTCTTATTACTTTTATTACAAAGCAGCGGCTACATAAACTCTTTTTACAGGCATGGGCACTTACTCAACCACCAGCCGCCATGAGATGTCCTCAGTAATTGTTCTCTAATAGAGCCAGGGAATAGTGCTCCTCTCTCAAGTGGATTTTTTCCATTCAATTACAATCTCAATCTCTGAATTTAAATGACTCTTTTTCCTCTATTATACTTAATTCTACTATGCAGGTGTTTGAAAGTGATTTGGAAAAATACTTTGATGTCTGAACATCTGGAAATAAAGCTTGTACATTTCCATGTTACCATTGTGTGGTGGTGTATAAGCTTTTTTTTTTCCAGATTAAAAAAATGTATAGTTATAGCTACGTAGGTTCTGTGGAGTTTGCAATTTTAAAGACAGGCATCAAACACCTTGTTAATAAAGGGGTCACCAAAAGTTCAGATTTGCCATAATTTTTTTCAGATAGCCATCACTATATCAGTGATCCTTTGCCTCACTTGGGAAAGTTGTCTACTAAGCCAGGAAAGCCAGTAGTCCCTCATACATCTGCTTCTTTTTGTTCTTTCAGTATTATCTAAACTCAAGCCGTGCAAAGTGTTCTGGATCTGAGTTCTCACTGTTTGCTTTGATACCCCTGTTTGAAGAGTTCAGGCCCTATTCTTTCCCCAAACCTCTAGCGATCTCACAAAGGAAGCATTGCTCAGGACTATTTTACTTAAAGTTATATACTACGTAATAAAGTCAAGCATTACGCAGAATGGATCAAGCATGCTAGGAACATTCTTTACAAACCAACAGTCAGTGCAAGTAGAAAAGGGATGAAAGGGAAAGAGAAATAATGGAAACCTCTGTAGGGCTTTTAGAGAAGGCAAACAAGAATTCATTCACATTTTTATTCTAGCCATAATCTGTTCCCAGTGGTATGTAAGGGGGGAGAGTTGGAAAGTAGGGATCAAATGACTCTTAAGAATATACCCTAAGGAGAAAAAATAGCCATGCACGTTAGGCCTACTAACAGCAAGCGTAATACAATCTTTTAATACAGGCCTAGCTATTTAGATTAAAATTACTCCTCTGCTTCACTCTTCAAAACACTCACAGCAGAGACTGTAACAGAAAAAATAGTTATTTCTTTGAGTCCCATCCATTTTATGCCCACTGACCAACAGGACAGAAAGATGACTAAAAGTACATGTGAACTCGTAGTTCTTCCTCAGTATGTAAAAGAAATATAACCTGAATCAAATTCTTTATGAATTTAGCGAAATAAATGCCACAAGGAGTGAGGGCAAGAGTAGACACACAAATAACCAGCTTCCTAGCTTCTAGTGGCCAAAGACTTACAGCATTATCTTTTAAGTTACAGAACTTTAAGGTTTGACTTCTAGTATTTTCTTCACAGTCATTAACATGTGTTTGTATTTTAAGTTTAAACTGTAAACTGCTTAATGTAAGGAAAAAAGTATTTACATTTTTCCACTATCAAGGGACATTTTCTAAGATATTTTCTTAGGCCTCCTGTGTAT
>VZZY01021749.1:0-21256 GCA_013400335.1 Eurystomus gularis | reverse complement strand
CAGGGTCCTAGCGCCGACCGCCAGTGCAAACTGCTGCGTCGCCAGAGCCAAGTCAAGCCGAGGGCCCCCCGCCGCCCGCCAGCTGATCCTGAACCGCCGAACATCTGAAAGGGGTAGAAAGATTTATACATCTATTTATACACACATGCACACACAGCCCACCATCCACATATAGGTCATATTTTGACACAATCAGGTTCTTGTTTGCCCTGTTTCCCCTCCCCGAAGTTTCCTAACTCTCCTTAGGGTGGGGGAGTGAGTGGGTGGGCGTGGGGTTCTTTAATACCATAATATTTTCCATAGAGTAAATAAGGTTTTATTAGAATATATTTGGTAATAAACTCATTAAATACTCATTTGATATCCAAGTTTGCTTGCGAGCCTGGTGAGGAGATACTCCACTTTACCCTCAACCCTTCTTCCGTTTAGGAGGCGGGTCAGACCTCTGTGCTCCGACCGCGACACACCCTGTGATGGGGCTTTGCTTTCTCAGGCTTGCCACCTGAGCTTGGCACTGCCTTTCCCAACAAAGAGCACACTGAAACCTCCCCTGGACTGTGGAGCATGAGAACCTCAGTACTCTGTGTCAGTGATAGGCATCTGCCTCACATACAGCCTGCAGGGGTTAAAATATCTGTCTGAAAAGCAGCTCCAAAAAGGAGTCATTTGTGTGTTGGTGAGAGGCAGAGTTGGGCCCTTGCAAGCAGCAGTGCCAGGTGTGTGCTGGTGCTGGGGTGGGCAGACATGCAAGTACGTGCCAATGCCTGTATGGGCAAGTGGTATGGGTGCATGACAGTGCTGGGGTTAGCAGTGGTGCCAGTGCATGCCGATGCTGGGGTGGGCAACTGGCAGCATCTGCAGTGGCATCAGCGCTGCCACCTCTCTTTTCTCTTTAAGAAGACTCAGGGGGAGGTAAAGGCAGAGACTGTGTTCAGGTTGGTGACGAGATATTTCAGTATATTTGTCAAGACAGGATTTCAAGAAAGAGGAAATCCAAATTATACCTTTCAAAGGGGTAAAGAAATGGAGACCAAATTCGTTCTTGGCTCCACCTGCATAAATACAGAGCAACTCCCCAGCAGTTGATTGAGTTACTCCTACCTGTGACAGTGGTAAAAGGCAGAATTTGGCTTTGCTGAACGTGGGATAACATGAAGGATTGTTATCCTGTGCTGATTAGGAACTCAGTGTTACTAGGCTGGTAGCAAGTGATGTCTCTCCCATACACTGTGATGAGGAATACAGGTCTGTGTCCAAAAGCTGAAGATCTGTTTTTGCTTTCCTCTCTCTTGCAAATACATCAATCATGTGCACTAATTATCTTGGATGGCTCTTTCCTTTCAGGTTTCCCTTTCAGGGACCACTCCATTGTGTCAAGAGCTGTACAACCACTGAACAAAAAGACATTGTCTTCCCAAAATTATTCATATGTTTTATTTCAGTAGCCTCTTGATATTTTAGCTACTAGAACATTCCTTGAAACATCTGAGATACTACAAAGAAATTTCATGCCATTAATTTTTAATATAGCCATTTTAAATGAAAGAGAGGATCAAGATTCTGCATTTATATATTTGGTATGATATATAGGAGATATTCTCTACTGTATAATTACTACTGTCCACTATAATTTCTGACTCTACATGTACAAACTCAATTTACTCTTACAAACTTAAATCCTGAAGTGGGATTTTGTTCCAAAGATCTTTTGTCTGTTTAATAATAGCACCCAATAAGTGTTATTATGAAATGTTATAACTGTTATCTCCTCAGTGATGGGAGAACCACCTAGATATAACTATGGGCCCTGTTACTCTGTAGCATATAGTTCTGCAAAGGAAGTCTTAAAATTTCCTGAAGTCCTTCTGATTTCAGTGAGGTGACAGGAATATAAATGAGAAGGAAATTTCCCCCTTTGCTGGCATCTGATTTCTGAATTGGATTAATTATGACAAGAGCTTTTTTCCCCTGCATAATCAGATCTGCTAAAATTTCTTTAGTAGGTTCATAAAACTGTTTTGTGAAACAGAGAAAATTCAGTGGATTTTTCTTTTCTACTAAATTTAAATTTGTCTGAACTTTCAGCTGGACTCTGGTATCCTATTAGTGTCTGTCTTTGATAATTTTCACGTTTCAGTTTCATTACTTTCTCTTCTAATTCCAGTCAGTGACCATCCATTTTATTTTTTTATAATAGGAGTAATAGATTAATTATCCATGCAAGGCTGTTTGAGACACTCCTAGAGCAGCTCAAGTGAAATGGTCTCATTTTTCTTAATTTTCATTAACTTGTCCACTTTATTGTTTGTATGTAGTATTAACAGTTAGTAAAATGTCATATTGCAGCCCCGTACAGTATGGCTTGGAGGTTAGTCTCAGTAGCTATTGCAACAGCTTTAGTGCTCCTACATCTCAGGGAGGTTCCTAAAAATGAGGAGGGAGGATAAGTTGCAGAGCCCTGGCCAGGGGCTGTGCTCAACAAAGGTGCAGTAGAGGAGTAGGCTCAGGAGTGTATCATTGCAATAGACAGTTGGCCATGAGAAAGCAAAACCAAAGCATTTCTGGGACCAAAACCCCTCTAGCTCATGGTCTCCCACCCTCCTCTGGCCCCACTTTCTTTCTTCACATAAACTACATGTCTCACAGGCTAATGATCTCTTTAGGGCTTGCTCACAGACCAGATCTATGAAAAGCTGGTGCAGTTTATTATCCGGCAGGATACAATCACATCTGGCCGTCCTAAAGGATAGTAACATCACCAAAGTAAGGAGGGGCACCAAAGGTTTGAGAGGGACAAGTCAAAAAGCTGCCCTGGCTGAGCAAGGGAAAATGAATTCCCTGGTGGGCAGCATTGTACTCTTGGTGGGTAGAAGGGAGAAGGGACAACAAGGGAGAGAAAAGATGTTAATATGAGTAACTTTCTAACATAAATTTAGCACACAGGAGCCTATCAGGTCCCCAGTTCCAGGTCCTTTTCTATGAGCGACCAAAGGATATAGAGATGCATAAGAATTATATCCCTAGCCAGAAGGCTGTTATCTAATAGCCTATTAGCTGCACCATCCAGAAGCCTTTGGATCAAACCCAAGCAAAACGTAATATTCTCAATTTTATTTTCATTTCTAATCACCTGCTTCTATGCACTTTGCAATTCTCTGGCCTGTTTTAAAGAACAAATTCCCTGATTGCCATGGGAAAAGATAGACCTGGTCATGTGGAAACACAGATCTTACATCATTTTTCTAGAACTTGATCTGTTTGATTCCTAAACCTCTGATTCTGTACTTTGACACTGAAAGTCTGATTTCAAACCACTTTTGAAGTAAAGAATGTAAAAAACTCCAAACATTAAAAAAGTAGAAAAGCAAGTAACAGAGGTTAGGTGCTATTCTACTGTGGCTTTGCTGGAGCCAATATGCAGGGAATCTGTCTCCGGATTTTTTATAGTACTTGCTTAGTATATTTTAAGAGAAAAATATGATCAATGTGACTAGAAGCTGTTTTGTTTGACCTCAGTGTTATACAAAAGGAAGCGAAAAGACTTCTTTTTGAAGGAAAGAAGGCAATACAGCTTTACCAAAGGTATATTGTGTCAGATGAATTTGATGATTGTATTTGATAAGATAATTGATTTTCTTGACAAAAGCAGTGTGGTAGATCTAATCTCTCCGGACTTCTACAAGGTTTTTGACATAGTGAAAAGATCAGTCAAACTGAAGAAAATGGAGATTAGTGGAATTGTGCAGGAAATGTCTGGAGTGCTAGGGAGAGTATATAAAGTATTCGGGAAAGTTTGGGGTGCAGTGGCTGCTCCCAAAGTCCCTTTAGGGCTGGTTGGGGGAGGTTGATTGCATTTATAAATTTATGTTCCTGGCACAAAAGGAGACGCTTTAACATTAGTGTCCGAAAGGAAATTATGGTGAATTAGCACAACAGTAGGGGTCCAGAAAAAGGTATTTTAAAAATGGGATAGTCTTGAAGGCTGCAGCAGGAGAGATGGAAGTGTTAAGAAGGATGATACAAAGGGCAAGGCTGGGCACTGAGAGAATCATGCCATGGATTATTTCTGTGAAATGGGGCTTATCTTTTAGAAAAGATAGTACAAAGAAGATAGAAGAAAGTGAAGTTATCTGGTCTGGGGTGCCCCAAGAGACCCTGGAGAAGGAATTTGTGAAACTATGATGCATCAGACATCCAGTGTGAACATCAGTCATCCAGTGCCTTATGAGATCCTACCTGAAGCACTAGGTAGTCAGTCCTGGCACACAAGCTCAGAAAAGATCCATTAAAATAGGAACAGCTGCAGAGAAATGCAGCAAATGCAACCTTTATTTGGCTTTGAGAGATGTGATTGCTGTCTATAAATGCAGAGGGGAGGCTGGTTAGCACTGGAGAGTGAGAAGAGCTGTTTCAACTTAAGAACAGCGTTGGCACAAGAACAAATAGGTATAAATGGGTCATGGATAAACTTAGGCTGAAAATTCTGAGGTTTCCAGCCACCAGAAGAATAAGGCACTAAATTAGTCCTCTTGACAAAGAGGTAGAGGTAAAAAACAAGCTAGTTTTATCACACAGCTTCACTGCTGGATGAAAAGGATCTTATGAAACAGTGGCCTGTGGTTGCAGAGGATTGGGCTCAGTGATGCAGAACCCCCTCCCAGCCCTCTGTTTTTCTACTCCTGTCAAGAGATCTTTAGTTTTGCAGTGATTCTGTGAAATCCTACCCCTTTGCATGGCAGTGGATGAACAGGGCTTGGAGAAGAGACTTTGCATCAGTCAAGAGCAGAGAAAATATATACTGAAGGCCAGCTCTGTGACTCCGTGCATGAATATCCCTGATGTGCACGTTCATGGGTGTCAGCATCTTTACAGCCTCTGGATGAAAGAATCAGCTTGCTCTGAGCTAGGTGCTCCAGCCAGGCAACACCGAGCTTGGCAGGCACAGTAGAGTGGTTGCTATCTTGTTCCTTGTTCCACAGAAAAAAAGAGCCAGGTTTCCCTGCAACTGAAAGATTCATGGCCTGTGACTGAAACTTTTATCTAAATCCTGAAAATAGAACTGGTCTGATCCTCAACTCCCAGGAAGGAGCAGCAGCAGGAGGAGGAGCAGGCAGGCATCAGCTCAGCATCTGCAGTTCTTTTCCTCTTTTCCCTCCTCAATCTCCCTTGCTAAGTGACCTCCAGTTGCTGCCACCTTCATTTGGGCAGCTGCATGGAACCACGCAGTGTTCCTTCAGAGGGCTGTGGTATCCACAAGTGAAGTGTGTGCTGCTGCAGACAGGGCTGCTGGTCTGCTGCAGTATTGCTCACAGGCCAGTGCTCCAAGGATTTGCAGTTATGGTCTCCTGCAGAGAGTTAGTAGCTCTTTTTACCCCAGTCTAATTGCACTGAAGCCTTCATGGCTGTGGTTAGCCCAGTTCTGGCCTCCTATTAATTGCACCACCAAGATGTGAGTGGTAAGTTAGGGCTATGCTGTTGTCTTGAGTTGGCTTGGCACTTTGACTGGACTTGCTTGTGTCTACTGGAAGATGCCATAGTGCTGTGACACAATGATGCTTTGGGATTAGAGCAGAATGAAACAATTCTTATAGAGCACAGTGAAATGTTCCCCTTCTACTGGCATAAAGTAGGTGTCTCCTCAGTTCAGGTAAGAAAGGCTAGCTGAGGAACAGTATGGTTGAGGTGTCATGTTACCCATGAAAGTACCTCGACACTTTTCCTTAGGAGTGACTGAAGCAGCTAGGATGCCAGTCAAGGAGTTCTTATCTGAACAAACAACTCCTCAACTAATCCTGCAACTGATCCTGTCTTCTGGGAATGAAGGTACTTGCAAAGTCCATAAATTTAACTGTCATAATGAAGTCAGAAAGCAAAGGGGACTCTCTATTGCTGCATGTATCTGTACATGTTCTTTTGAAGAGTTCAGGCCATGAAGAGTGTACTGCACCGTATCCAGGTGGTATCGTCTGAAACGAAAATACAAGTGTGTGAGTCGGTGTTGAGATCCTATACGCATTTGAGAAGTACCTGCTACTTCAGGAGAGAAGAATAAACATTTACTTCTTCGTAAGCTTCTTCGTGTCACAGGGTTAAAGATGAGAAAATAAGCTTAGATCTGTAATAATTGCAGAGGAGACAGTTTCCCAGAGGTAAAGACCTTGGACCAAACCTCTCTTCGTTTTGGTGCCATGTGACACCTGCTAGAACTTCTCCAGCAGAGAGATCTTCACTGTAGTCCTTTGTAACTGGCACTGCTATGTCTATAGCTTCTCTTTTTTTTTTCAGAGGAATTGAAAAGACTATGTCAAATAAAGAGCAAAAATATTGTCTCTGACAAAAATAGCAGATAGAAGAATTAAAAAGACCCAGAGGAAAGAAAATTAGTAGTTGAAAGAGAAAAAAAAATAAGACACAGGCCAATTTTTCACTTTGACAGAGTTTGGCTCACATTTTCTTGTACTCTCTATATGAATGCCAGCAGCTCTTGGAGTTAGACGTGCACTATAGAGTCTGCTACATCCATGCTGAGTGCAGATACCTTGGGGCAGCTCCTGCACCCCCAGGATTATGAAAGGGAGAGACTTGCCCTCCTGAAGTTACCTAAGATTTTCTTCCAATGATTAACTTCTCTGTAGAAAGGAAACACTCTTCAAAAATTGCTTATTCAGGAAATGATTATGGATCTTGTAAGTACCATTTGGAATTACTCTGGCGATGAGGGATTCATTGCCATCTTTTATCACTGAGCAATATGTGTGAATGTGGAGGCCAATATTTTTTCCCAGCTTACTCGCAGAGAGAATGTAGCTAAAAAGAGGAACTGGCAGTTGTAGTCTCCATGGTTGCTGAATGTGCTGTTTACTTCTTGGGCAAGACTTTATGTCCTTGTGTTTCAGTTTGCTCATTTGTAAAGGAAATATTTTTTCTATTACTGAAGTTATTTGTAAAACCAGGTGGTGTCCGTGGAGTGCTCTGAGATCCCCAACTCCATTGGAGTGGATAGAGTGCCGCTACTCAAACCCTAGGTCCTGCTGACCTCGATTGCTGGACATGACTGAGCCACCTTTTTGTTCCTGCTAAAATAGATGCACTGAAAACAGTTTGCTCACTTTTGCCATGTTGGCAGATTCCCTTTTACTCTGAGAGCTTGCTTCAAGTCAAATGGTCAAATTGTAAAAGGTTTCCCTCCATCTGGTAGATGCCTCAGAATGAGAAGAGGCAAGCAAAGATGACACCATAAGCTGCGCGGACTCAGCTATTTCAGGAGACTTTTCCCCATCACGTCATCTGACTACTAAATAGCTGAGAAGTAATTATGCCTAATGTTTCCTGATCTCTTCCCTCTTTGCACATGGTAGGCTATTCTGTTTCTGAAACACTTGCTTCATGTGCATGGCATTTGGCCTGCAGCAGCGAGGTGAGGTTGAGTCCAGCCCCAGAATGTCTAAAATATTTTCTTCTAATAGATGGCTCACCATAAGCTGGAAATGTGTCACACACCAGCCAGTTATTTCCACATCATAAACTCCTAATGCTTCTTTAGACTGATGGGGTTTTGTATTTGCTAAGCCCTGGAAATATGCCAAATACTCTTCCATGCATGATGCTTCTTTTATTTTAGCCACTGTTGAGTTAGTTGTTGGGTATTTCTGGTGTTTCAAAGCCCCTCCATTTGCTCTTGAGTATTAGCTTAAAGCACCAAGCATCTCCACAACTAGGAACAGCCCATATAGCAGGGACAGGAAACATTTGTGCTGAGATGTGACCTCTCACCCTGGCCATGGAGTTTGCATTGCAGGCATTCCCAGGACTTAAGGGAATTCCTGGGGCTGGGAGCCAAGCTGTCCTCACATCCAGGTTCCCACTCAATGTACTCTTAAACTTTTCTTTTAAGTTCTGCATGCTACTGATCTTATTCCCACACTTTTTTCTTCCTCCACTCATCTCCCACACTAAAATTCCAGTAAAGCAACCTGACTGAGAAGTTCAGATTGTCAGCATTTGCTAGCAGGAGAGATGTTTGGGAGGGCAGTGAGAAGGCGCTGGCTATGAGTACAAGTTTTCAGTGGTGGCTTGACTTCTGCACTCAGATTTCTGGTGATCCTGTTGGGATGCAATTGACTGATGGTTCCAAGAATGAAAAGACAATTCCAATTCATTAATCACTGTGCTAGCTTGTTTCTAATGGTCTTATCAACATGCTTTGTTGTCTGCAAACTGTTCCATCTTCAAAGTACTCTGCCTGCTCACCTCTCCCTTTCATTTGCTCCTTTTATGGCAAGACTCTGGTAACTGAAGTTAATTTCCTCATTTCCCCACTGACACCAAGTCTGATGTGCTTTCCAGATTCTCCAGCCACTCAGCACTGGTTAAGATTGTGCCAACTTGTCAGTGAAAAACCTTTTTTTTTTTTTTCCCTAGAGGCTTGTGTATATATAGCTTCAGTCCTGAAGCTTGGCAGATAGCATCTCAGGCCAGGAGGATATATCTTTGTCAGGTTAAAAACAATGATAATACATTTGGCCATTTTTTAGTACTGAGAGTGTAAAAATAATAGTTTGTGTGATGGAGGTGTTTATGAGCTTATTTAACTAAAATAAGTTTGATTTAAGATAAGGATTTTGCAAGGGATTAATCCTCAATACAGCCTTATTGCAATGCTCTAAATTCCTCCTCTTTCCTCTTTTAAGGTTAATGCAGTTGCATTCACACAAGGATGAGAATGTATTCTGCAACCTTATCCTGTGTTCTCCAAATGTATCCAGGAAGCCAGGAGTTAAAAATATCCACAAAACTACTTGCATATGCACATGCATGCAAATAAACACAGGCAAATGCATACACTCATGGATTGTTTTCTCTTTGCCCTTTCTAAAAGCTCTGACCTTGTACCAACTCTTCCACTGTAGCAACAGTTACTGCTCCTTCCTGAGCTCTGCAGAGCTGTTCTCCACTAACAAAAGCTTTACCTCCTCAATGTGCAGCACAAAGTATCTGTGAGCCACCCTTCATGAATCCTGGCTTTGCAGCTGGCACCTATTCTACACAGGGTAAATGTATCTGAGAAATAGCACATAAAAAGAAGTCTTAGTGAAAATACAGGCTTGGTTTTAATATTTTTTCTTCTAGAGACTCTAGTCTATCAGACTCCCTTGTTTCTGTTATAAAACCTGATGACAAACTAGGCAGTGGATAGATTTAACATCCTGACTAACCTTATCTAACTGACCTTGCACCAAAACAGCACAGTGTGCTGCCAAATTTTCCAGTTCTCTTCAGTAGCTGAAGTCTCAGGAGGTCCACCTCCTAAATAATTTTGCATCTGCTGACCTTATTGCATTGCCCAGAAACAAAACTGCCAGGCAGTCAGTGGGGGCATTTAAGCATGCTCACAAATGGGGAGCTCTGGGTGCAAAGCTCTTCTCTGAAAATGCAAAAGCACTGGGCTTGCCTGAGTGATAGAGGGTGCTGTAAATCACTGAGAACAAGGTCTCTGTTGCTAAAATACATTTGGCCTCTAAATTAAACCAAGAACAAGTGTTTGACTAAAATCCTGCCGCACTCTGGAAGGCTGAAAATTATTTGAATGATATGAAGTGCTGTGTTTCTAAAGATGCATGGTTTCAGTTTAGGGAGAACTCTTCTCAACACTTAAAAATAAACAAGAGAAAGTTAGAAATCTATCTTGTGCCTCTCCAGAAGAGTTTTATGTTATGTCACTTGTTATGCAAGCCAAAAATGGGTTTAACACAAAATGTCATTGACTTTTCAATCATTAATGGCACAATCAACTAAAATACATAATCTGTTGCCATGAACACAGTGTTTGTAAACACTTGCAATTAAAGTGGAATAAGATTCAATTATAATGGGTTACGTGTGCATAATAATGCAGATCATGCAGTTCTTATTAGTTGGGCTGTACCCTGAGCTCGGTTCAGGAGGAAATTATATTGAAATCTGCTATAATGAAGAGGAAATTTTAATGAGAAGACAAGGTTGAAAAAATATTACTCAAAGCAAGAGGAATGAAAATGTCTGGAGGCAGAATACAAATGACAGTAATATGAAGTCATTTGATGATATCTCTGGCTCTATGCAAAGATTAGAAATTCACACTTGGCAGCTGCCAGGAACTAGGTAGGCAGAATTCGCCCCACTGTTTGCCACTGTTCGGTGAGCAGGTGCATGCTCTGTCTCCAGATAAGCTCTCTAAAAGCTTTGCACCTTTTAGGAGTTTCGCATGGTGCAAGTGACAGAATTTAGTTCTCAGTACCATGAGAGTGTCATGCTTTTTGTTTGAGGGCAAACAGTACTTCCAAAGAGGCTTAATTTCATTTATTTCTGCTTTTTTCCTCTGATAGTATAGGCTTATATCCAAGGTAGATACTATGCACCTATCTCATCCTTCCCTTTGTTTAATCACTCACAGAAGTTGATTTGCTTCACATGAATTGCTTTAATTAGCCATCACTAGGAGTGGGGGAGGACCAAACTACATTTTCTAATGCACAGAAAATTACTAGTAAACAGACCCTAGGTGATATGGAACACATAAGAGCTGATCTCAGCTAAAACATACAGACTTGGTCTAATTTTAGAAACAGATAGCTCACAAACTACTTTACAAAAACCAGTTTTAATGGGTACACATGTAAAACAATGCAAACTGTGCTACACTGATTAGTACAAGCCTTTGACTTGACTTAGTATTTGAGATGTGAAAGCAATACAGCATATGAAGTAAAACAAAATAAATGAGAAAACCAAGATGCTGTGTTGCATTATCTACACTATGCTTAGGAGGCTGGGGCGCTGAAGAACAACTTATATGGCTCAGACAAAGCTTTAAGGATACCTGCCCTGAGCTTGTTGCTGTTGACACAGAGCAGCTATGCTTAAGAGCATAAAGCTGCACTTCTGTAGAGAGTGGTAACAAGTGAGTGTAAGAGATTAAATTGTAAATTTTACATGGAGAAGGAAACCTCTGCGTGTGTCTAGTCCCACAGTACCAACAAGCATAAAAAGCACAAAAACTCTGAGATAATCAAGGAAAAAAATGTCCAGAGACCAGATTCCAAATTCTTCATTCTGAACAAGTGCTCACTACAGGAAATTTGGAATTATATGAAAGAAATGATACTGTCACCACAGCTCACAGTGAATAATAGTCTCATACATATTCATACATTCGTTGCTGTCAGGTAACCCCCCAGCTAGGGATCTCTGCTGTTCCTAGAGAAAGCAGTAAGAAGCACAGTGATCTTCTGGCTCTCTGGGGAGACTGGGCGCTCATCCTCCATTGCACATCATCTGGCTTTTTTTTCCCCTCTAGCTTCCAATGTTGCAACCTATGAAGATTCCCTTGTCTGGATATTTTTCTGGATATTTGGTCTATGTTTCCCTTTCTCACTTCCAACTCCTCATACTACACTTCCTTTTACACCCTGCCATGGGACTTAATATTTCCCTGTCTTTGGCATTTATACCTTTCAGCACTAGATTGTAATGTCTCTTTGTAGCCATTTTTCTCTAACAGCATATTACAAATTCAGTTCTTCCAGTACTGATTTAGCCCCTTTAATCTTTCTTTATAAATGAATGTTTCCATCCCCTTGATAATTTTTGTTGTTCTTCTCTGAAATTGCTACAATTTTTCAATATCTCCTTGCTAATGAGTTTCCCAGAACTGAATGCAATGTTCCAGATACATAAACAGCAAAGCAGCATAAATATGGTCTGAACCTGTGCTGCCCCAAGCTGCACTTCCCTTTTGCTGCCATATCTCATTTCTAATTTGGATCTAACGTGTGCCCAGATGTTTTGAGGGAGAAGATGGAATTTTACCTCCTGTTCTGTTTCAGGTATTTAGCAGGCAGATTCTAAAATGCTAAATTAAATTTTTTTAGCAAGTAATTTTGGGTGTGCACATCTGACCTTAAGAATGCAGTCTGAACTTTAAGCACCACCATCCATGTGGAAGTCAAAATCCAGCCTTATGTCATTAAGAAAATATCCAAATTGTACAACTGGATGTGTAATTCAAAATATCCCATTTAAGAAGGATGTTGTGGTAGAGATAGATTTTCATAAGTCTTCAGGTTAGTAAGGTTCACATCTGCAGAAGCAGACATGCAAAATTATGAACCAAAACCTCCTTTTCTCCTACCAATGAAAACTGATTGATCTGGTTTGTTCCAGTGAACAGGAAAACTGGTCAAATTCTCCTATTCTATAGCTAACCTTGAATTCATTTTATAGCATCCTGATGCACCTGCTTCTCTCTCTGGAACCTTTGCATCTTTTGTAGAGGATTTTAGTTCCTTCTAATTTCATCTCATCTGCATATCTTATTAAAAGTTGTTTTATCCTCCATTTCTAGATGAACAGTGAGGATATTCAATAAAACTTACTTAAGGGTAAGCTTGTGGTTCTTCTGTGGTCTCCTCATCTTCAACTTCATGTTTGCCACTCACTGTTAACCTCTCTTTATAGCCTTCCAGCCTGTTTTCAATCAAGAAGACAGTGTTCATCTCCAAGCTGATTTAAATTAATTTTTCTAGAAAGATTTCTTGAAGCACAGTATCAAATGCACTTCTTAGATGGAAATATATTACAGCTTCAGCATTCCCTTCATCTGTTAATTTTCTGTTTCTATCAAAAAAGCAATCAAGTTTGTCTGGTGAGATTTATTCTTGCTAGACTGATGCTGCCTGAGGCTTTGTGCTGCTGGGCCCAGCTCCCATTCCATGACTGGAATCACCTCCAAGGTATCAACCCCTCTAGAAATCACAGAATTATTGAGGCTGGAATAGACTTCCAACATCGTCAAGTCCAGCTTATGACCCAACACCATGACATCATGGGGCATGGTTGTGTTAATCCTACACTATGGGCTCAGCTAATTGGCACTTCTGTCTTTATTGCATCAATGCAAGCCCAGGCAGGACTGTGATTTCTGTCCAGAAATGGTTGGGATCCCTCATAATGACCTGGGTTGCAATTTCCTTGGAAGGCTGGCTACTGGTTGTGGTCCCTCCACCTGCTGAAAGGAACTGCTCTTGTGTTGCGGCAAGGTCACCCAAAACACCTCAGAAAGCCATGCACTGGCACATCTTGCTCAGCATCATCTTCAAAGCATCCTGCTTCCTGCCAGGCACCACTGCCAGGGCTCTCTCTATGGTGGCATGGTGCCTGGTCAGGATGGGGACCTCCTGCCTGGAGTCTTAACACAGATTTAGCAACAAGCTGCTGGGCAGCAGTGAACATTGCCTGCAGCCACCCAGGAACCACTACATGGAGCTTTTGATGGGCCAGGCTGTGCTGCTTCCCTTTATATTCCTCACCTTCACTGCATTCCAACAGCAATGTTGATTACTTTAGAAAGGGTAAAAGGTAGATTTTCAGACCATAGTGTTTTGGGATTATTTGTTTCTCCTTTTAAGTATACACTTTTATTTAGTCAATTCTCAGTCTTCTGGTCACAAATTAGGAGAAATAATCACATGCAGGGTGGCATTTTCACCACTTCCCCAAATAACCTAGGCTCATCTGTGTCAGCTGATTTACATATAGATTCATTTTCCTTCAAGTATTTTTTTCACACCTTACTAAGAAAAGATATCTGATTAGCTTTTCCTCATTTCTGGATTGTTCACATTTCTTTTGTGTCTCATTAAAGATAGATTCTAGTTGTCATTAGCTTCATACCCACCCTAGTTTACTAATTAATGGATATACTTTCTCTCTAGGATTTTTGCTTGCCTTCCCCCAATAATCATATGTCTTTCATATTCCCTTTAAATCTTTTGGCAGAGTTAATTCATTCAGGTTTTTTTTTTTTTTTTGTTGCTAACTTTATGCATTCCCTGCTGAGCTTTAAATGAAGCTGAATCGTTGTTTAATTTCCTTCCCTTTCCTTCCCACCATTTTCTACTTCAGTACTGGTTTTTTAACCTCACATCTTCAAGCAGTCCCTTGTGAATGATGGTAGCAGATAAAAAAAACTTTTCACGCATACTTATTAGCCATGCAGAGTTGTGCATACCCGACTGCCATAGAGATTGGAGTGGTCCAGTCTGAAAATGACCCCTTGTGAATTATGAGTGTAGGGTCTGAGTCAGGACAGGGACCACTGTCATTGGGTCCTCCTAAGCTGAGCATCCCCCCATGAACCAGGCAAGATGAAGTTGGGCTCCTACCCGAAAACACCAGCCATTAACCCCCAAGCAAGTTCAACAGGGTCCTTCAAAGGATCTCTGGCACACACCCAATGCCCATGCTCAGAAAAAGCAATAAACTTATTTCTGTCAGTAATTAGTTCCTTAAATAATTAATATACTTCGAAGATGTTAAGCGTTCTATAAGAGCACACATTATTTTTTGGGGTTTAGATGTCCTTTCAGTCTCTGCTGACAGTGCCTAGTTCTCTGCATTACTGAGTTATGTGACATTGGTTAGAAGTAGGTGTGTTTAGCAGAAAGGATTAGTTGTTATCTCTCACCATGCTCTTTTAAAAAAAAAAACAACCACATTTCCTGTTTGTTGGGAAAAGGAATATCTAGCTTCATTGCTCCCTTACAAAACCTCATCCTGGGCCCCTGGTCCAGCTGAAAAGTTTTTGTCCTGGAGGTGGGGAGCATAGATAAACCAGTCTGATCCCTTCCAAGGCTGTTTCTAACAAGCTTCAGATGCAAGTGAGTCCTTTTCTCCCTCAGTTATGGCTTGGTGGGGTATGGGGAAAAGGCAAATTCTCCTCTTCCAGGCCAGGTAATTTGGAAGTATTTTTTTTCTGTCAAATCTAAAGTGATATTTTTGAAAATGAAAGTGTTTTTTTTTAAGAGTAAATAAGATTTAAACAGGGATGCTGGTGAAGTTATTCTTAATGCTGGGCTGTCAGTATATTAAGTAGCCTCTTGATGTGATCTATCTAAAGCAAAGGGAAGTGGCGTCTGTGTTGGTGCTGTTTATATTGTTCTTACAAACTTACTTAAAGCTCCTAGGTAATTCATTATTCTGGGAGCCTAATGCAAGGCAGCAGGTACTACAGTTCCCCTGCAGAGTCTATTTTCAATATTAATTATCTTTCTGTGTGTTAAGTAGTTTTTGTTTTTGCGTTAAAAGGTTTATGAAGATTAGACGATTAAAATGATAAAAACTAATTTTCTCAAGCACAGCCACTTTGCAGCAGTCATCTGAAAAGAGAAAAATATGTGCACTTTGTTGTCCTGGAAAAATGGCATTATAACTAAATTATAATATGGGGGAAGGGAACAGTGGGAAAGGCTTTTTTTATCAGAAATGTTGTTGCTGTCCTGCTGGCCACACGCTTCTGCTTGTGTTGATGTGTCTGCTGCTCATTTTCATTCCCAATAAAGCAGATTTTTGTCTGAGAAATTAATTTCAATATATGATAGGAATGGCTATCATTTGCAAACATAACCACATCTGCTGTAAAGCTAAGCTCAGCATGACAGCAGAGTATATTTTGACTGCTTTTTGAGGAGGAGGGGAGCTGATGAAACATCCCTGTGGCTGGGTCTGGTTTCATGGCAGTAAGCTGGGCTGGCTGTGGTACAAGTGCCTCTTACAGAGGCAGCTGTTACTAGACAATGATCTTATGGTGAAAGGAATCTCTTTTACAAACACAATTACTGTGCCTTGGTTCCTTGGCTGCAAAATGATGAGGAAACTCTGAAGGAGAAGGGTAAGTCACAGCCTTACCTTCTGTGAGACATTTTTATTAGTCTGTTAATGCTGACAGATATCCAGTTTCACCCCTTTGCTCTTCATCCCCAGTGACATCCAGAGGGACCTGCAGAGTTGTTACAGCTTTTTACAACATATTGCTAAATTTGGGGCTGTTGGACCTCAGTAGATTTGTTGGTTTTAATTCTGGCCTAACAGTGAACTCTGAAGTGAGGACTGGTTGGTTAAGAAAGATATATCTATCCTTCTGTCTTATAAACCGGTGGATTTGATGTGATCTGAGCAGCATTGGAGTAGAGGTGGGTGCAGCTATTGAAGCCCTGCCCTGTGAGGCTGCCACCCTGAAGAGCCCATGCTGCAGTTTTCTGCCATATCACTACTGTCATGTCTAACTTGCTGCCCACTCTCACCTCTGCTGCTTCCATTGCAGGACAAATATGTTGGGTGAGACAGGGCAAAGTGACCCCAGGCACACCAGCAGCAATGCCATCCCCACAGACCACTTCAGATTGCTTCTTGTGACTCTGGCACAAGGATCTTTTTCCTTTTCCCTTTCTCATTATAAATATGATGACTTTTAAGCAGCATAAAATGTTTTGTTCTAACAAAGTTTCCTGCCTGTCACGTAGAGGAATCTGCACAGGATTTGCTATTGCTAAAGCCATGGGAATTAAAGTCACTGTTATCATTAGCACTGGTCACCTCATTGCACATGTGAAGATGAAACCAAAAGAGCAAAAGGATGCTTTGTGAGGTGCTGCCTAAGCCAAGAAGCTGAGGACAAACAGGAGAATTACTCTGATTATTTTGCATGTTAGATATATCTATTTTATGCTGGTTTCTCTGTTTTGGGGCACTTTTCTTCAATTACTAGCACTCTAAATATATTTTTTTTCCTATGAGGCTGTTGTTTTTAGTGTTATGAACTGTTATTTGTTGATATTTCTATTCTATGATTCTATGATATCGTGCAGTCTTTTCAATGTCCTAGAATTTATTATGGGTATCAGAGATGCCAATGTTTATCCATTTTACACCTTCATTGTGATCTATTATTGATTATTATTGATTATTATTATTGATCTACTATGATTATTATGATCTACCCCCACCATTACTTCAGATAGATGCAATGGTGTTATCATTGTTGCCTTGTTTCATTATAGTTCCCATGTGTTTAGTGTTTTATTTCTAAGAAATAATTTATTAGAAAACATGCTGAAGCATAATCAGCCCCTATATTATGTATGTTTGAATCTCAGGCATTTGACAGAAAACATCTGTGGCATGGTGTCTGTTTTAGGCCAGTGTTAGTAGAGAGGGCCAATGAGCACACTTAATACTGGATCCTGAACAGCCTCTGAGAGCCTAGAATGCCTGTAGGGGATACCTTTGTCTCCTACATGTCCAGAGTGAAGGTTTATCCCAGTGCTAAATATAATCTCTTTCCTCAGAAAAATGAGGAGTTTGTCTTCTGTCCCACCTACAGTAATAATGACTGATGTATTTTTTATATTCTTCCACTAGTTCTCCTGAACTGAACCTCTATGTCGTGTGAGGCTACATAGTTAGTTGTAGAGAGGGGAAAGAAGAAGAGAAAGAGGGAAGGCGAGGGGGTGGGAAGAGAAGCAGGATGCAGCTGCCTCAGACTAAGATGAACATAGACATCAAGTTGTCATGGTGGCAACTGTTAGATTTTTATGTCAAGAAGGATTTTAAGAATCAACTAAATAGAAAGTAAAGCAGAGATGAGAATGTAGAGATGAAAGGGGCCAGAAAGACAGCTGTGATATGTCTGACATGAGAGAACTCTTGATTAAGGAAACAGCCTGTCCATACTGGGCAGAGGAAGTGTACTCAGAGCCTAGGGCAACTCACTGAATATCCTGCCTGGGAGAAAGCATTGAAAACGCTGACCTGAATCCATTTTTAGCAGTGACTGTTCTTCTAACTGGAAGCTTTTCCAGCTACAGTGAAGCTGCACTCAGCTATGAGCAGCTTCTGCTTTGCTGGACTCTTGTGATGTCATTTCTCAGCCATCAGCGTAAGGTGGTAGGATGGCACCGACACTTGAAGGAAGACAGCCTTGGCTTGCTTGACAGCCATTACCTCTGATAGAATGATGTAGCTTTGGCCACAAGAAACGCAGAGTTACAGGAGGTCTTGCAAAAGCATCTGCTGTACTAAAAGCAGATAATTATCTCTGTGTTTTAGGGAAGCTTACAATGAGTCTGAGTTAGTAATCTCAAACATAGCACTTGACCTATGTTAAAGGCTGGAAGGGAAAAGCCCTAGTTTCTCAGTTTGCAAGGTGTCATTAATAAATCAACCCATGGAGAAAATACCAGAAACAGTGCATTTGGAACAAATAATGTGATTTTAAAAGTGTATTTCATCCAGCAGGTAATTATCACACCTCCTGATATTTGTTAAGATATAATTCAGTGACAAACAAAACCTGTGTTTCTGCTATAAATTCTGGCTTGATACCAATCGTCAAGCCAAAATTTACTGAGGCATTTGTCTGACACAGAAAATGGACTCTGAGCTCTAACATAAAACCTAATTACAGGAGGTACTGCAAGACAGGGCAAGAGATGATGCGTGTAGTGCTGAAGAAGACAGAGTTTGGTACCCATTCTTCTCCAGAAAAAAAACCAGCAGGTATCGGTAACACTGCCTTAGATGCACAACGTGCATGCAGACACAGGCATACTCCAGTATTGAAAAGCAAAAACTGCCTTCTCTTCTTTTCACTCAAAACCCAAATGCCTGCAGCAATATCAACAAATACCATAAAAATTAGAAATAACATCCCAGTTCTCAATGCAAGGAAGCTGCGGTGTGTGCATATGCACATAGGGGGAAGTGTGAGGATTTGGCTAGTAGACAAGAGGCCTAAATCTATTCTACACAACATCATCTTTTGAAAGTCTGTTCATGTATTCACCAGGATCTGCTTTGTGTCTGGGCAGCAATGGCAGATGGTCAGTCACTGCAGCAATGCCCACCTAGGGTCAGTAGGATAGTGTGGGGGGCTGTCTCTGCAGCCATTAAGACCTCAGGCATGAGGACTGGATTCCCCACATACTTTCCCTGCTTAGCACTGGAGAAACTGCACTTTGCTGACAGTTTTGCCTTGAGGGTGCATATTCACACAAGTGGGAAGTTTGCCATAGGCTATATGAAAACAGCATAGGAATGAAGGGGGCTGGCAAGGGCTGTTTAACAGTATGGCTTTGAAATAGGCTGGAGGGAAATTGCTGCAAAATGCATTTTTGTGTGGGAACTGCTCAAACTTGAAGGCTCAGTCTGCCATGGCAGTAGTGTGCAGGTAGTGGGAACAGCCAGCGACTTTTTCATCAAAGTACCAGCTCTCAAACAGCGTCCATGCATGGCCCACAGGCTGCATCAAGAGTGAATGCAGGTACCTATTCTCAGTGTTTAGCTTTTGCCACAACTGCGTAAGTGACATGGAGCAAATGTTAACACACATTACAGAGAAATGAGAAACAGGGGATCTGTCTGCAGCTTTGTCAGGGAGGTGGTTTAGGCTGTACAGTGCCTTTGCTCCCTGCTGTTTTTCAAGCACTATTTCTCATCTGGGACATGGTGTAACATTACAGAGCAGTAGGTAGGACCCATTCCTTTGTAGGTTTGTCTTCCTATGGTGTCTTGTCTGTATCTGGTCAGGACCTCCTGCCCACAGTTCAACATTCCTCCTGGATTGTGGGGACACTGCTGCAGCTGAGAAGCGTCTTCATGGCTCCTGTCAGAGACTATTTTCCACACAATGAAGTGGTGATAACTAAATGTACCAAGGTTAACAAGCCTTTTCCTGAGATATATGCCTCCTATATGTCCTAGGATCACTTGTGCTGCAGAAGAGCACTTTCCACTTGCTCTCGTCACTGCATCCTACCATCGCTCTCTTCCACCCAACTAATTTTCACTGTATATCTGAGACCTACTGATTTTATGAGCAGCATCATACATCAGCATGCAACAGCCACCAGAGATCATGTATAGGTGTTAAATGCATTTGTTAAGAGGAGGGTTCCCAGATGGAGCTATTAAAGAGTCATTCTCTAAGGTTTGTGCCTGATTGTGCACTATCCCTTCACTAAGCTGGAATTGGTATTTCAAAGGAAATACAGTGGCCTGTGGGCACTTTCAGAGAGGGCCCATGAACCAGCTCAACCAGGGTTAAGTTATACAATCTTCTTGCTTCTTTCTCTCTGCAGTACATACAGTAATAAACTCCTTATATAAGAAGTATCTGTGTGCTGTCAGGGGTGCAACATGAACTTTGTCAGCCCTCATTACCCACGACAGGCAGATCAGGTTATTTACTGTTTCAGTGCTTGCAGTATATTTGTGGGATGGTGTTAAGAGTTCATCTGGCCACAAACAATTCATGCTATATCCTGCACAGCATGGGATACACACATGATGACACTGTTAATACAGCATCTCTCTGCTGGAGGCAAGACAAAATTACCTCCCTTGGTTGTCTCAGCTGGCATGGGATCAGTTGAGTAATGAACAACTTAAATTTGCATTCTGTGAGGCATCAGAAAAGGAGGAATAATACTTTACCTTAATGCAAGGTGAAAATGATAGTATGGCAGTGAAGAGGAAAACTGTGAGGTTGCCCTCAGGAAACAAGGGAAAATTTGCCACTCATTTAGGAAACAGCAGGATGAGATTCACAGATTAGCTAAATGTCTGAGTAAAATTCCTAGAGGAGAAGCCACTAATACGCTTTGTGGTACATGTTCTGATTTTACATCACTGGTTAGTACAATGTGGTAAGCTCATGGTGGTCATGACATGCTTTGTGTTAGCGAACAATATCTAATTAGGCAAAATGTTAATTTGTTAATGCCTGAAGCTTTAAGCCTAACCTGCAAGCACCAGCCTCATGTGCATTACTGTTCTCTGTGACAAATCATTTGTGTTCTTGACCTAACAGGATTAACTCCTAACATGGCAATGCCACTAACTCAGTCTAACCTCTTCTTTTTAATTTGTGTGAAAAGCTAAACTACAGTTGCCAATTAGTCAAAATGTGATGCAGAGCATGCTGCTCGGGCTTATTCCCTCTGCTGCAATCCCTGCAGGAAATATGGATGGATAGCCTTACCCTGTGTGGCGGTTTACATAAGAATGAACAAGATGAATTAAAAAAATGCACTTTCTGGTGATCCAGAACTGCTGCAGTTTTCTCCTGCAGCATGAGGAAGTTCCTGCCGTCCTTTTCCCTTTCCTCCTGCCAGGGAATCCTTTGCTGGTAGCACAGCAGCACCTAGAGGCCCTGGGCCAGAGATGGCAGCACAGTGGCAAGCTGTGAGGGTCAGTCCCTGCCCCGAGGAGCCCGCAGCTGGGGACAAGGGGAGCTAAAAAGAGGTGCTGTCAGGGTCCCAGTGAGCACCCACAAAGCTCAGGCTCATATAAAGAGTGCCATTTTCCTAGTGTCACAGGGGATATCGGGATGAAGCCAGAAAGGACCCAACCTGCATCTCAGGATGTGGGAGTCCGACCCCCA
>VZZY01021734.1:12159-29030 GCA_013400335.1 Eurystomus gularis | reverse complement strand
CCAAAACCAACCACATAAAGTCACTGGAGCTTGATTCAGGATGGTACAGATGAATGTGTCAAAATTGGGTAAAGCTATGCCACTGTGACACATTTCCTCCGGCATGGTTTCTTAATGTTACCTCCGCAGGCTTTGTGCCTATACATACTCCCATCATCCTCATGCTAAAACTAGAATCATCATAGATATATTACTCACATCTTGTTTTGAGAATCCACGGCCTTCTCATTATTTATAGGGTCCAGGTTATCACAGCAGAAAGTCAGAGGGCAGCAACTGAAGAGTTTAATCTACCATGATAGATCAATCTTGACCTATATTAGTTGTACATCTACATGATGTCCCATGGTGCAGAGTTAGAGACACATATCCACTTAAGAAATGGGAGGTCTCTCTAGTCTTTCAGATCTGTAATCAGTGGGACAGATGGGTTATCTTCCTCAGTAGGATACACTTAATCTAACTAAAATGCTAATTGTCATTCTGTGAGATGACAATCCCACATTTGAGGTGGAAAAGTAACATCTGAAAGACCTGTGGTAAAGATCTCATGGCTGAAAGCTTGGGGCTTTTGTTTTCAAACTGGTTTGGCTGTAGAAGCTGTAGCTTCTTTGTTTTCCTTACCTACGTTCTAGGAAAATCATAAATACATTCTACATCTAAAATATAGGAAGTGACTGACTTATTTTAAAACTAGTCATTAGCAAAGATTTATATAATGGAACTCTCCAAAACAATTACTTTGTTGAAATGAAAACAAATACAAAGAACAACAATGTTGTGCAATATTAAATATTTAGATAATTTATCTAAATATCTCTGCTATTTCCCTTGTGCCTTGTTTTTACGCCTGTAGTTATAACTAGGATCAGAAATGGAAGTGTGACAATATTCTAGAGGAAGATACAGAATTACAAAAAAATCCCCCAGACTTTGTGTATTCATCTCATCTTATATCAGGCCAATAACCCTGAATTTTTTACATTGCTAGTTATGCACTTGGGAATTCAGTTTGAGGTAAACAATTTTAGGACAAATTGGCTGTTTGGAACTGCTGCAATGAAAACCAAAGTTGCCTTTCTCCATCTGTAGTTGGTCATCTTAGGCTGGCATGCATAAATATGTTGAAAACAGATTTGAACTGAAGAATGATGTTGCATTACACTGTACTATGCTTTGATAGAATCTGACACAACATTAAATGCCAAGTTCTCACTTGACATGATAAATACAATTTTTCAAAATAGCTTATTTTTTACTGCTTCACATTTTTCTTTACTGAAACATGTTATATTATTGTTTTACTCATTATTATTATTATTTCAAATAAAAATAACTGCAGAAATTTTTCCATATAGTCCCAGTTAAATGCATTATAGATCAAGCAGATCCTGTGTATGCTTATATCACTGTAAATTTTTTTCTCTTTACCAATACACAATTCAGCTTATGGAAAATAACTATGAACACCAATGAGGTAGATTTCATGAATTTTTACACATAACCTTGCAAAGTCTATACCCATGTTCAAATGAAAACATAATTTTAGTAAAACTTAATACTGCTTCTTTTTGAAAGATGTAACAATAATAAATATAGATATAAGAAAATCCAATCATAAAAACTGTTCTCATTTTTCAGATTATGTGAATGATCTTTGGAGACAAAGTCCATATACTACATAGGTTCTAATTTGAATACTTGGCCATTTATTATTTGGTTCTTGTAGTGTTTGGGATTTCATAATTATTTAATTATAATGTTTGCTGTCTTTATTAAATATTGTATTTTGCAATGTGTTATTTTGTAACTTGTCTAGTATGATAGCTGTTTTCCTGTTCTTCCCAGTAAGTAGCTTTATAAATTGTTTATTGATTTTGTGACTGTATTAAGAGATCTAAAACTCAACTGTTTGCAGTCATTGTAGAGCTAAATTCACTATCTCAGTACCATACCTCAGCATTTAAAGACAGCTTCCTTGTCATTTTAATAACAACTGAAGTTCTAAAGCCAGGTTTCTTAATCCTATGGGACTGTCTGGAAAATAGATGAATGTTATAATACGAAGGTTAACATATCTTAGCTGAGTAACCTTTGTAGTTCACCCTGGCAGGAAGAGCCGTTAAACCACTTTGTCCTTCTCCCATCAGTAAATCCCGACTTTCAAAAGATGCTGCAGACCACTCTGCAACTTAAGGAACAAATCTCATGTTTTCAATTTTCTCTTCAAGACTTCAATTCTGAGTAGCCTGCGGGACACTGAAATCTTGTACGGAGTGTAACAATTTCTGTTCGCTATATGTAATTCAGAAGCAGAGATCCCTGATGTTTCAGCTTACTAGGGAGTAGATACACCAAGTATAGCCGGTTTCCTGGACTAGTAATTAAGTCAAGGATAGAGTTTTTTACTTCACTACGGATCAGTTAGACAGTTTATCATTCCTACAGATCCAAAAAACCACATCTGTCCACATCTCATGGAGCGATATTTTTTCACTCTATATATTGAAATAACATATGCCTTTCACCAGCAGGAAGTCCTGTTGTTCACCTGCAGTGATAAGTAGCTGCACTTATTCAGAAAACGTGATCTTCACAGTTCTACTACTCTGTAGAAGTATTAAGTTGACTAGCTGAATTCTGTCTTAACAAAAGAAATTTTAAGGCCTGCAATGTCCGACACAGTCATCCAAAAGTGGGGCCTCCAGAGCAGTATCGGTATTGGAAGAGTTTGTTTAGGAGATTGCACAACCTGGGTTGGAGCAGCAATTATTTCAATACCAGTATGTCTTGTCTCAACCTGTACATCTTGAAGTGATTGATTGTAAAATGATGTTTGGGCAAGTGTGCAATAATAACCCCTGAGGGGATTTTGTCCACACCTGGCTGTTTCTATAACCTTTCTACATAAGAGAAAACTGAAGATTCTGAGAAAAATTGTGTGATCTAGCTTAACTATTTCTTTTAAGTATTGGTACAAACACAGCTTCACAACTTGTGTGATAAATCAATGTCAAATTTGTAGCAGTGTAGTAGGAATCAGGGCTGATGATGACAATGATGATAATTTTATTCTTTAATGAATGCTATTATGTAAAATGTGTCTAGTCTACACCTGGCATTTCAATCATCATACTTTAAACACTTTTTTTCCTGGAGTGACTACACATTTATTCATGAAGCAAATATTTCAATAGTACCACACTTTTCTTCTCTCTGAAACAATAATGTTGCAATTTGAGATACTGAATAACCTAGGAATTAAAATTTTCCTTGTTATGCTACCTGTGTATAAATTTCTGCTTATATTTTCTCTGCTTATGCCAGCTGCTGGGATGTCCCAGAACTCAATTTTAGTATAATGAGACTAACTACCATTACTGCTCAGTGCAAATTAAATTGCATCCAAATTGCAAATCCATTACAATTTACATTACCATTCAATGTAAATTGATGTATCATCCACAACTTCAGTAGACCTACATTTATTTCAGTGATTTACATTCAGCGATTTACATCAGTGCAGGTTCAGCACCCTTACTGCTTCCTTAGACTTGCAGAGATGTGCTAGGCCAGCCCACATGTGTAGTGGTGGATGATAACTAAGTGGAAGACCATTTTCCAAATATAAACAAAATCATTACAGTATTTTGTTTTAAAAAGAAAATACTAAATTGTAGTCCGCAGAATTAGAATATAGCAGATATTTTTTCTGTATCAAAGTCAACATAGTTCTTAATAACAATACCCATCCTGGCAAAGATAAGAATTTTACAAGACCATTTGGAAGAAAAACCCTCAGGCATGCTCCCAGTCACATTAATTCTTCAGATTCAATTCCTAGAAAAACTTCTTGTCACTGTCTCTTTAAGTACAAAACAGACGTAAAAAGGGCGGGCTGCAATAAAGCAAGCCATCCTAGATGTGCTAGTATGGATTAATAATTTTTTTCTTGACTGCTGTCACAAGGTTGGAAGAGAATAGGATGGTAGGCATACAGTACTGCTACACTGACTTAGCTAAATAGGCTCGAATAAAGTGTTGCAAGTGCTAGTGGAAGTCTTTGCTTTGTCTGGGACCTGGTATATCACTAGGAGTAACCTCATCTGAAGGCTGACATCTGCTTGGCGTTTTCAAACTCTCGTACCAAGGCAATCATCACACCTGGCTACCAAGTGCAGTGTTGTACTTACCATTTCCACTCATCTTTTGAATCCAACAAGGAATGGTTTATCACTACATTTTAAAATAACTTCAGTCAGTAAAGTCTCTATTGGGTTATGTATTGCACAAACATATATTAAAAAAAGAAAGAAGAGAAAAGAGAGAGGGTTGTAAAGTCATCTGCCTAAAGATCAATTAGGAAATCCTACTACATAGCTGGAAGATCATTTTCACAGCTATGGGAGTCAAATCAGAAGCATGAAATTTTAAAAACTCATATCCAGATTTTCCAGTTGTCTCGATACAGATGTATAAGTTAACATTGCTCTTTGTGTCTAGTTATATGTTGAAAATTGACCTGACAAATTGAAATATGTGGAAATACTTTCTGTCTATTCAGGTTCGTACTGTTATTTAGTCTTTGTTAGCTGATAAGAGGACATCATTCTGTCTTTGGGTTCTTCTTATGTATATTGGTTTAATAATGTTATATACATGTATATTATATATATAGATTAAAGAAACTTTAAAGTTTTCTCAATGCTCATATATGTCTGAATACAAATATTTATGTAGTAATGCCTATAACATGGCATTTCCTATGAGAATATTTCTGGTACAAGAAAGAGTCTTTTCATATCAGATATATCATTATAATGTTCTCTCATATCCTTCAAATTCCTGCGACATTTCTTATTTGGCACAATTCGGTCCAGTTCTGTTGAATGCATAAGCAAGTACAGGCTTAGTACAATTTCAGTGTCAATAGACTCCTGATTTATAAAGGCAGTTCTGATAGCCATTTATTATTAATGTTCAGTTTTCATCTGCACTTTTGTTTTCCGTTGGACTTTGAGCCAACATAAGAAATACATAATTTTAGCTGCTACTACATGCCTGAATTTTAAAAGAAAGACAAAAATATAGGAAGTTTTATCCTGTTTAACCACAGCATATTTTTTCCATCCTTGGGGAAAAAAAATTATTTTGGTTGAAAAGGATACTCTGTCATGTATAGCATAATGTTTTCTCTGACTTTAGTGGATTTCACTGTTTTAGAAAACACTGGAAATGGAAAACTTTAGACACTAACAACTAAAATCACATCACATTGCTTTTATTAAAAGCAAAAAAAGAAACTCTTAGAAAAGCAAGCAGAGAGAAGTATAGACTCAGCAGTGTTCCTTTCTTTGAAACGAAAGAGACTTGCAGGATATATTTTCTTTAGAAACATGTAAATATACTTAATTACCATACTCAGACAGAGATATTTAATAACGAGCAATTAATTTTAGATTGAGAGAAGCAGCTCTTACTTTAATATTTTGGGTAATTCTAGGGACACTGCATGCAATTTTCATAAAGAATTAATGTGACTTGATATTTGATATAACACCTGAAGAACTTTCTGGGATCCATCCAGATATGCTTTGACGCTTTTAGCACTATTACTAATTATGTTCTGAATTAAAGTCTTACACGTACAGGCACATAACTTCCAGTACGATGTTTGAGATGCCATGTCTGGAATACCATAGAATCTCAGCCCATTTGCTCTACTGATAACTGTGTTAGCAGAGTCATCCCTACTGACTTACGGCTTCATAAAAAGTAAATACTAAGGTGAATTGATTTTGCAATTATTTGTGGAGAGGATTTTTTAACGAAAGTACCTGAGAAGTGGAATTTTTCTAGAAATTTTTTGCTTCATAAAAAATCGAAATTGTATTTTCCACAAAGAAATAGAATCAGCACGCTTCTTCTCAGTCAAATGCAAACTGAAAACAAAATATACTCTTCAGCTCAGCCATTTTATTTTGAGTTAAACACTATACTACTCCTATTGGTGACTTGCATTTTTAAAGAAGTTTCTGTTCAAATGCTCAGATTCTTGTTTGGCTTGAGTACCTTATAACTAAATACAATATAACCATAAATCAGTGACTGTGCATGTGTGACTTTATCACTGAAGCATTCATGTTAGCTGACATTTTCAATGAAGGCTGCTGGATTTCATTGACCAAGTCCTTATCTAATCTACCGAAATCCCTTTGAAAACCCTATTAACTATTGAATTCTCCTAATAAATAATATCTGAATGTACCCATGTACTTCTCAAATTATATATCATGTAGTCCTTTGAAATACACTTGTCTTTGAGGAGAACAACAGCTGATTTTCAAGTGATATTTTTTAACTATTCAAATAATGTAGTTGAATGTTTAATTATTTTAAATACAATTCTAACTTTTTTGCTACACACAGCAGTTTAAAAATGTATTTAATTAATTATCTGCTTGTGAGAAAAGGATGAATTATTAAAAGACAGTTATAAAAATGACTATATCTATATGTGGCAATACAATCTAGCACAGCTTTTATTTTTCTCCTAAAATGCTTTATATATATTTTAAATTAGATTTTAAATTATATATCAGTTTTGTATAAAACATTCATAAACATACCAATTTAAAGCACAACCAAATGTTTTTCTAAGATTAGTTGAATTACAATAGTCTGATATATCTACATGTCTTTGGTTATTAACATTTTTTATGTTAGTATTGCCTTTATCTATTATAGATGTAAGTGAGATTCGGGTGACATTTGTATAAATCTGTTGCAAGATTCATCTGTTCCTAGGGAGCACAACTTGGCTTTTGTCTGAAAATATCTGGAGGATTAAACTCAGTTTTGGTGCATATCCATATATTGCCTGTTCTTGCTGGAAATATAAATATTAGAGCAATTTAGTACTATTCTGGTGACATTTATAGGATGTAATGTCATTTCTGTAATCCTTTAATCTAGTAAAATCTGAATTTAAATTGTTATTCTACTAAGCATTTAATTCAGTTTTTGTATGCATAGGTCAAATTGCTTAATTATATTGTTTTAATCAAACTGAAGAAATGAAGTTGTCTGCAGCATGTACTACTGCATACGCATGAATGAAACTGTAGGTGATACAGGCAAAATGGGGTTCAAAATCTATCTTATGAATTTAGAATTACATAACACAGAAGGCCAAACACAATCAAATACGTGGTTGTCTGCAATGTCTTGGAGACGGCCACCAGACACCAACCCCATTGACTTTTGAGTCATTCATTTTTAACAAGACATATCCTGTTTTCTCTTTATCTTCCCTATCAGATCTGTAAAGTTATTTTTTTCTGTTTGAAAAATAGCATGGGGACCCAACATTCAGCCAGCAACTAATTGACTCTTAAAAATTTTCTTGCTACCAAGTAGCACAGTCTAATTTCAGAAGCAGTTCATAATCTGAATTTAGAAACCCCTAATCATGGTGTTATTGTTGGGTGGTCAAAACCCTGCATTGTTTGTTGGTATTTAACTGAGCTGAGTTTAATTTCTATGGAAACCAGAATGATACAGAAACAACACTAGCAGGTTATTCACTTGATTTGAACATAGCTCATTATAACATTTCTAAGAGAGGTTGTCATATTATTGCTCAGTTCTCAAATATAACACCCCTTTTTATAAGTGAAAGTCTTATGTTTTAGTTTTAATTCACTGATTGCAACAGAATCATGGATTGGCAGGAGCACTAGAAACATGTTTTTCACTTCAGTGTGTATATTGATCTGATAACTATATTCTCATGTTTTACCCTTTAGTTCCCTTCATATTTGTGTGATATTTTCTAAAGAAAAATATATGTACACCTACAAATGAAAAAAAAAGAAAGGAAAACATTCTCCAGAGGAAAGAAAAGGGTCTGTTTACTCACTATTCATTTTTTATTTTTCTCTTGATTCTACCTGCAGCCAAAACTTTACCTGAGGTTTGGCTTTGAATTGTCAGAAACTCTTTGCAGCACGTTAATATGTGTGGTGCATTGGTCCTCCTAGTGATGGAATTCTTGTCAACAATTTTATATATATATTTATATACTAACTTTATGCCTGTGGTAACCACTGTTTTCAGTGAGATTCCTGAGTAATGACATTTAAGCTTAGCCCTGCAGTCAAATAATTCCACTCAAGGTCTTGGACTTAGGAGGTCTCCTTGTCATCAACAGCTTTAAAATATTCATTTAGACTCATCTAATCAATTAGTACACTGGAAAAGATTACTAATATTCAACATTGGAAGGATCACCAACACATCTCAAGTATCAAAAGAAGTGTGGCCAGCAGATTTATTCTGCCACTCTACTCTGCCCTGGTGAGACCTCACCTGGAGTACTGCATCCAGCTCTGGAGTCCCCAGCACAAGAAGGACATGGACCTGTTGGAGCGTTTCCAGAGGACAGCCAGAAAAATTATTAGAGAGCTGGAGTACCCCTCCTATGAAGACAGGTTGAGAGAGTTGGGCTTGTTCCTCCTGGAGAAGAGAAGGCTCTGGGGGGACCTTATAACGACCTTCCAATACCTGAAAGAATCCTATAAGAAGGCAGAAGGAAATCTGTTCTCAAGGGACTGTAGCGACAGGACAAGGCATAATGGTATTAAGCTAGAAAAGGGTAGATTTAGGTTAGACATTAGGAAGAAGTTCTTTAATATGTGTGGTTGATTACTGGAACCAGTTGCCCAGCGAGGTGGTGGAGGCCCCATCCCTGGACTCATTCAAGGTCAGGCTTGACGGGGCTCTGAGCAACCTGACCTAGTTAGAGGTGTCCATGCTTATTGTAGGGGGGTTGGACTAGATGGCCTTTAGAGGTCCCTTCCAACCCAACACATTCTATGATTCTTTGATTCTAGACAAGTTTCTCTTTTATGGATCTTCTCTCTACTTGTTGCAGTGTTCTAGCTACCAGCCTCATTTAGTTTTGGAGATCTTTTGGTTATTTACTTAGAACTAGAAAGCTCAGTTTTGTGTGCAGCCACAATAAAAGAGTTTTCATCTTTTCACTTACTGATAAAGGTGCCTGCTTTTGATAGTATTATAGTCAATAAATAACAGGGAGCACAATTCTTCTTAGATATTCATTACTATGCGGTGTTCCCGTAAGGAAAACAAGTACACTATTCAGTCTGCTGTACGTATACTCTGCTTAAGTTTTATAACTTTTCACACACAGACAGATTACCTTCATTACTTTTTCATAATTTATTTTTATATTGCTATGAGCTCTTACTTGGGTCTTTTCTTGCTCCTTTCTTTAGCTTTACTTTGAGCTTTCAACTTCAAGTACCTCTCCATTTACTACTGTGAAGTACTTCACCAGGTGACCATCATTGCTAAATATTCACGCAGCTCCACTGGGCAAAGCTAGAATCATTGAGATGAATACAAGAAGCCATGTTAAAGATACACAATGATTGGAAAAGTAAAGAAAAAAACCCAGACATGTAATTAGAAGAACCCAGACATTTAGCCATTAAGACATTACCTGGATACCTACCATGTAACCCACTGAACACTCAGGTGAATTATTCTCCTCAGTGAAATAAGTATGTTAATTCACCAGATTCGGGTAGTATTGTGCATTTCTCTTGTATATTAATTAATTCTAAAAATAAAAAGCTTTTCAAAGATAAACCTTTTTTTTTTTTTTCAGGAGGGAGGAGTAGTTTAAATATTGGTTTCTCAAGACATTGTAGCACTAGGTAGTTAGGAACATGGGAAAGAGAAGGGAATAAGGCTTGTCTAGTTAATTGGAAAACATCTCAAGTTCCATAGCTCATCTTTGAAAGAAATGCAGCCATGAGAGTAAAAGACTTAAAAAACTGAAGGGATTTAACCTTTATTATTTGCTGTGGTTAAAAGCTAGTTGGAATGGAAATACAGTCTATATGAAAAGAGAAGATATAAAATGAAAGTTTAAAATTAGGCATTAGTAACCTTATTTCAGGAAGAGAAAAATTTGAAAATTTGATGTCAGAATGACAGAGGTGCGTATGTTTGGAACTAAAATCTAATAATCCAGATATTATTTGAGTTTTAGTGAAAATTGTATTGATTTAAATTATGCTTAGCTATTATAGCTATCAATTTCTGTATCACAACTATTTGTGTTTAGATTCTACTTTTCCCCTGGAGATCTCAGAGCACTTTAGATGATGTACTACACTCACTAAATATATGGTGTTCATTTCATCAGCCATCTGTGAAAAGTCAGTTTAAGCTATCCATGTTAGTGCCATATCTGAAAAGTTATTACTAGCCACTTATGTAATTATTAGAGGCAAGTGGCAAGAACTTCAGAATCTTGTATCCCAGTTCCCTTCCCTTTCTAGCTAAACCTCTTCTGCAGTCCAAAAAATTCTCTCCCCATATTGCCCCCACCCCGTGGAGCTCTCCAAGCTCCAGTAACTCAGGCATACTTAGTTAAGCTTGTATGTTTCTTATTATAGAAATATTTTCTAGTGGAGGATATAAATTCGTTGAAACAGAGCCATTTCCAGTTTGTAAAGTGTACAGGCTTTACCAGTGAAGGTATCTTTAGGCAATGTATTAAAACTGTTGAAGAAAGATATTTTATGGTGTCTGCCCAGCCAAAAAAAATATTCAGTTGATGGGCTTCAGATTTAATTTGATTTTTAACTCACAAAGCGTTATTAAAGAAAAACCCAAAATGCATAATCTTTCCTTTGCAAGTTATTTCATCAGCAGTTTGACCTAGAAAAGGACGTAGAAAATATTCCATTCCTTGGGTTTTTTTTTTTGCTCATTTAGCTTACCTACTTACCAGCTTTGCACAATAATCATGAAGAATTTTCCTTTGGGGAGAGATGAACTGTGCAATATTTTATCATAATGGGCATAATCTTGGAAAACAACTGGCCAGAAAGTAATAAACTGGAAATATTCTCCAGTAAGGAGCACTATCATTAAATGAATATAGGATGAATTTTCTTTTATTCTATCTATCCTCTTTCATGAAAAAATACCTCATTAGGGCTAGTAACCACTAGAAGCTTGATTTTAGAAGGTATTTAGACAAATAAAAGAAAATATGAGAACAATAGAGAAGTTAAATCCTGCTTCTCTGTTAGAATCTAACTCAAATAAAACTGGAATAAATTATGTGTACTGCTATTTTCCCAATGCAAGATAGGACAGAATAAATGAGAATAAAAAGAAGACATCTCAATATATTGGCTGATTCAACAAAAATTCTGGCACTTCAGCACTTAATTGAGGCTCTTGTCCTCTGCAAGGAAGACTCTGCACAGTCACCTTTTACATATGTGAGTTATGTACCTCAGGAGACTGAAACCAGCCATCACTCTGACAAATATACTATTTAAAGTCAGAAACAAACTCAGGAATTGCTCTGTTCTTGTCCATAGGGAAAAAGAGGCAACACTATCATCCTAGTGCTCAGATAACTAATGGCTTCAGACATCTTCAAGACAGGACTATGTACCTTTTATTTTTTAAAGGTAATCATCTACTTTTGAAATAAGAGGAGGTCTCAATTTTCTGTACTTGACATAGCTCCATTCCTGCCTAACTTAACAGGTAGAACATTTTTTATTCCAGATCTAAGAGATCTGAACTCAGCTACTTTCCTTGGCTGATCACAATTAACCCTTTTATTCTGCACCACAAATGGAGACTTCTGATATTTTATTGATGACCCTTACCTCTCCTCCCACTGCAGCTATCACTTTTATAAAAATATTTGAATTAAAGAGAGGACAAAAGTGAAAGTAAGGATCTTGTAGGGTAACCTGAAAGCTATAGCAATGCCCTGGCTAAGGAAAATCTGGGTATCCAGAATCTAGATTCCTCCACATATTTTAGCCCATTGTCTGCATGGCAACTTTGAGTATTTCAAACTAAATTTCTAGCTATTGTTTTAACTGTTATCATCATTGTGGTATTTCTTTACACAGGTAGTAAAACCAGCATGTATCATTTGTACTGTAGCACTGAATTTAGCTTTCAGTGAGACTGCTGTAACCCTGTCTTGCTTTTCACATCTATTCCTCTTTTAAACTTTGCAAAGGAGCTCAGTCATTTAAAAGTGTGCAAGAATGCTAATGTATTGTTAAGTTGCTCTAATAGGCTATTCTCAGAGCCTTAAAAATTAGCATTTGCAGTAAAAATATGAGCCTGGGAGAGGCAGATCATTCTTACCCGCTAACTCACTCAGACTGGGGATTTGGTGATTCAGAAGTTCAATTTTAATTGCTTTGAAGACTTTTCAGCTTTCGCAGGCCTCTTCTGGAAAAGAAAGTTTGCTTTTGCTGACAAATGAGAAAAAACAACAACGGTTAAATGCATTAAATAAAATGATGTCTAAACACTAGATTTTTTTGGGTCTGCATCCCTATTAACCAATGTCAGTCCCTGGGAGACTTGCTGCAGTAGCTAGTTATATTTGTTTATTTATGTATCAGAAATGTTTTTACTTCTTGAGTCACTGAAACCCATGTGCAGTTTAGAGTTTCTTCTGGTCTCCCTACCTCAGGTCTTAATGAGAATGGTTAGATTAAGAGCTAAATGTCCACATGAAAGGGTCAAAACAGGACAACCCAAAACTGCTCTGTATTCCTTTGTGAGCTTCCTACACTGGCAGGGCTGCCTGCAGCACTGAGCTGGGTCTGCTGCCTGCCCAGACCAGGTAACAAGATGCAGACCAGAAACTAATACTGTCTTTGGCTCAGTTTCTGCACTTGCTGGCCAACGTAGCTGAGCTGGCATGGAGGTGGGACAGTCATTTATTTCTGGAAAAGACCATAAGCAAATGGAAAGGCTGTGGGAGCAAGGAGGAAGCAAGGAAGGAATTATGACTCAGAGGGATGTCTGTGAGTCACAGTGTTTTCCTGGGCTACCCAGGAGTTACATACAGCCTCCTACTTGGAGTCAGCGTGAAGGCATAATGTCATTCAACAGCATCTTAGAAGTATGGGTTTGCAAATAGTAACATCTTAATCATGTTTGTGTTTCATATGCTTTAAACCTGAGTTGAGGGCATCTGAAGAAACTCTGATGAAGCCACTAAAAAAATATGAGATCATGATTCTGCTTCATTCTTTCTATCGTTTTTATTATGAATCTCACAGTGAGAAGTGTAACTGCAACTATATGCATCACAATAGAAATATAGTCAGGGTTTCTCACTCTAGAAGGTCTAAAGCCTCACTTAAAGATATGTTTCCCATATCTTTAAGTGTCAGAACGTCATAGCAAGACATTTACATTTCTGTAAAGAAGTTTTCCATCAAAAAACAGTTCTGTTCCCAAGCAATGAGGTTTCAGCCAGCTTTGCTATTTGAGTGGCCATACTTCTCCAAGGCAGAAAATTTCTCTTTTGGGGAAAGAGGAAAGATAATTCAGGCATTCATAGTCTAAAGACTGCAGTGTACTTCAAGTTTAACATTCAGCTTCCTTAAGAAAGTAGAAAGATGCTTCTGTTTGTAGTATAAATACACATGAAAATGTTTCCAAAAAAAAAAGGCTTTCCACCCTGCCTAAAACTAGAACAGATGTAATCCTATTTATTTAGGAACACTTTCTGAAACTCTTTTGTATTATGATTTACTAGGACAAAATTGCCAAGTTTACGTTTTTCATTTACATTAATAAAAAGATCAATTTTCATCACCCTTCAAGGTATAAAAGGGAAGAAAACTGTAATTGCAACTTTTTTTCTTTCTTTTGGTGTAAGAAAGAGGCTGACCTGCACTGACACTAATGGGAGAACAGCATCAGGAATTATTCTTTAGCAAAACTTGACATAATCTTTTCATCTCATCCCCAGGTTTCGCTACAGTCAGATACCAGCTGTAGTCAGTTCACGTAAGTCAGTGTGTCCCAGTAGCATGGGATGCATATGCCAGTGCTGCAAACTATTAGAACTTTTGGAAAACCTTTGTTTCAAGGAATTTTAATTATGGCTCACAAGGTCATTCATGTTGAGACTTTGTATCATGGGCCAAACTTCAGATCTTTGTGAATGAGGCAAGAGGTTAGTATGTGTAACTTTATCCCCACTATAGAGTTCATATGCTGCTGATTATAAGCTTGTAAACAAATCTTTCATATCTCTCCTGTCTGAAACAGTTTTATAAGGAGTTTATTTTTTAGAAAAATAGGAACAGGTGACAAGGACAAATTGTCCCGAAGTATGTGCAAGAAATCCAACCCCCCAATTTCTGATTAAAAAAGAGACTATAATTAGAAATATCAGGACACTTCAGGCTATACTGAGTATACTGGGTCATGTCCTAGTTTTGCAGTCAAAGAACACTGTTGCTTGGCTTCAGTGCAACATGGGGTGACTTCCCTTTTCATTTTTTCTCAGCATCTGGTTTTCTCTCTTTTCTCTCTTTCTCCATGTGGACATAAGTTTTATAGACTGGAGTTGAAAGCACTGAATCAAACTCGTTGCTCACCAGTTTATAAACTCTTTAATGCTATTGGCAATTTGAATGAGCAAAAGGTTTATGAATGCTACCATCTCCCAAAGGACTTAGACAAGGTATATAAAACTTCAATCCAGGTTTTCCTTTGGATATTATTAATTTACATGCAGTAGAAATCTAGTGATGTTTCTTCTATTTGTTCTACTCTATATTTTACAGATATCCATGTGTGAAGCCTGTTTGGTCAGTGCAGGAATACTGAATTCACTTGAAAGGGCATAGTTATTTTTTTCTTTCTTGTCTTGAAAAGAACCATTCTGGCTCATCTCCCTCTCTCATTTTATTTGACACATATGACTTGTCTTATGCCTTAAGAATTAATTTGGCTCACTTGTGTAATTTGCTCTTTTAGCCTGTTTTTATCATCTTTGCTTCAGAGAGCATTTATGTCTTCAACTGAGAATAAATTGTGTTAATTAGGAAAATATCTAATGGCATCTTGCCCATCTCCATGCCTGAATGGCCATGTAAAGTTAAAAAAACCCCAAACAACAGAGTTTCTCTTGAATGCATAAGAAGTCCTTCCAAAAATGCTAGCATTGACTAAGTTAGCTTTTTTAGACACTGGCAGTATAGTAGATGAAGACATAACAAGACTGATTTGGATGGGAAATTATGTAGACACTTTTTTTTTTTTTTAAATAATGAGAATAATTAATTGTTGGGAGAATTTTCTAGCCAAAGTGTTAGAGCAGCTATAGCTGAGTGTCTTTCTAAATCATGTACTTGAGCTCGTCAGGAAGTTATTAGGCTTGATGCAGAAATTACTTAATTAAATTTTATGCCCTGTGTAATGAAAGAGGTCAAACTAAATAGTCATGATAATCCTTTTTGGTCCTCACTTGCAGGTGAAATTGTGGCTAAGTGACTCCAAGCCCTAGCTCCTACTGATTTCAGTAAGAAAATTATTTCACCCAATAAACTTACAAGCAAAACTTTCACTTATGTTACGTGAAGACAGAAACATAAAGTATTTTATGTAATTTATTTTTAACCTATTGTGTTATGTCATCAAGTGTTATGAAGGCGAATGAGACTTAGATAAAATGATATACATCTATTTATGGTTTTGCTATGGCAATAAGAAGTTATGTTTTTAATTCTACTTTGTTCCAAAGGATTCAGAAGTGCTTTTTATACTGATAAATCAGGTTCGTAATTTCACTTAATAATTAAACTAAGCTCTCCCATTGGTAAAAGTACTTCGGTTATTTTGATGCTTTGTGCAATGCTGGTTTTGTTATAGTGGTAGGATCAGGGTATGTATACAATGATCATCTAATTCACTGCATGACCAAAAGTAACGAAGTGTTACTATCTTTACAACCAAATATTCTGCAATTTGTTTGGCTACTAGTTTCATCCCCACTGAATTCATTATAGAAGCCCTTAGGTATGTTGTTACAGTGTTAGATATATACTGAATTAATCCACAGTTTTTCTCTGAGGAGGTAGACTCAACCACGTAAAAGGTTTCATTATTATTATTTTATGTGTCTTTACCAAGGGACAATAACAGTACTCTATCATGTTGAGAAAACAGTTGAATGTCCCTATGGAAATTCAGTGTCTTTCCATCTACCTTTTCTTAGCTCACTATGACTAACATGACTTTCAATGAACCTGTTAAAATTTTACTTAATATTGGGCTATAATATTTACTATAACAAATATTATGGTTGTGTGTGTTTATATATATATAAATATTCATCATATATATCATGGGCTGAGGAGTAGGTCTTAATCCTCTTCTAGTCAATTACACAAATTTTTTAGTTCCCTGAGACACAAGTTTAGATCCCTGCTGCTATTTTCTTTTGTAAGTTAATGCCTGTATTTTTAGGTCCTTCATATAATGTAGTAGAGAGACTCATGCAATTTAAAGTCTAAAGGAGGTCAGTTTGCTGTTGTGACCCCTAATTGCTTCTGTCTTAAAGTATTTCAGTATTTCTAAGACATGTAATTTTTTTTTTTCTTTTCAGTGCACATGAAAAGGGATAATGTTAGTGTTTTGCAGTTAATTCAATTACTTTCCACTTGTGAAAATGCTGACAGGATTTCCGACCACTGGAAGAAGTGCCCTGACTGTTAGAAGTGATTGGCAGGCCAGACATAACTTATAAATTGCAGCTGAAATTAAAACATTTTATCTTAACTTATATATATCCTTCATGACAAACTGTTCAGCAACATTTTTAAGCCATTATTTCAGTGAATTGATTTTCAACAGCAATTAATGACCAATTTGTTAGATAATGTTCTCAGTCAAATCACAGACAAGTCAGGATCTGCTTTGGTAATGGACAAGACTTTAATGCATTTGGTGACAATAAGTTACGGCTTCTGTTTTTTAAATAA